>CM077230.1:32481291-32781291 GCA_039654775.1 Spinibarbus caldwelli | reverse complement strand
GTTTGGAACGACATGGGGGTAAGTGATTAATGACAAAATTTTCATTTTGGGGTGGAGCATCCCTTTAAATGCCAAAAATCATTAGGATATTAAGATTACGATTCCAACCGTAAATTTATCAAAACTGAATTTTTGGTTAGTAATGGCTAAGGACTTCATTTGGACACTTTTAAAGGTGATTTTCTCAATATTTAGATTTTTTTGCACCCTCAGATTCCAGATTTTCAAATAGCTGTATCTCAGTCAAATATTGTCCTATCCTAACAAACCATGCATCAATGGAAAGCTTATTAATTCAGCTTTCAGATGATGTAATTGCAAAAAAAAAAGACCCTTATGACTGGTTTTGTGGTCCACGGTCACATATTAATTATAATGTAGTTACATTAAGAAAATTGGTGCCGGGACGCTGAAGCATGAGCTTGCAGTGAGTCTGATGATGGGAAATCAATCTGATCAGATCATCAGTGTGTTGCATTGGTTAACACAGGACAGCAAGCATCATACACACCTGAGCAATCTATACAATTACACAAACAAACATAACTCTAATAATGGCTTTAAATCAACACCGGTCACGATTATCAAACCTCAGAAGACAAAACGAGTATACGCTCAACCAATCCGGCTCACTAAACCATTAAAAGCTTGTGTCCGCGTCAACGAATCCACAAGAACGCAAACGAGAACAAACGCGTGATAAACGTGAATGTTAATGCGGAGTGATACAATGTATCTTTGACTTACATTCTCGGCGTCGCGCTCGTTAACGGTGGGCAATGGCGTTCTGGTCGACATCTTGTGTTTACAGGCCGCTCGGTAACAGCTGAGCCGCGGAGCCGGGCTTAGCGAAGATAGCGCGGAAGATACGGATATCCGAGCCCCGTCACACCGGCATGTCTCCTGGCCTTCGACCTGCGATGCGGCGGCAGCTTTATAACATGCACATATATCCAGGAGCGGCCCGCGTCTGCCGCGAGCGAGAGAGAGAGAGAGAGAGCGACGCGACGCTGCGGATGCGCGGACAGAGCGAGTGTGTGTGTGTGTGTGTGTGTGTGGAGCTCAGGCTCCTGTATTGATCCACCCTGATAGAAACACACACACAGAGAGAGAGAGAGAGGACGATGAGCTTCTGTCGCAAAATAATAAATCTATTAGTTTATATGGCTATTTAACCCGTGCATTTGATTAAAAAAAAGTTTTATAATATTAATTGCAAATGCTTTGTCATGACAAGCTCAATCAATGCTTCATTTTGAGACTATGCCATGTTTGGGGAAAGTGCATGAACCTGCACTGCTAAAATGTGTCTTAAAATAAGAAGCTCACTATAATATGCCTCTCTACCTTTGATCTGCATCACCACCTAATGGATGTAAAACAGTACTGCGTTTCTGACACCATCTCATTAAAAGCTTCAGGGAATGTTTTTGATAAAGCACAACAAATTAAAGCGTAAATGTGTATACCTAAATGATTCATTTAAATTTTATGTTGGGAATATAATCAATAGATTATGAGGTTTCACAATTGTTCCTGTTAACCATCCTCCACACCGCCAGAGGGAGCATCATCTGAGTTCTAGAAGTGGTAAACCATACTATACTAAACTATAATTATGTCTGTCAGAATATATTTAATTTTGCATGGCCAAATACAGGGGTTGGACTAAATGTGAAACCCATTGTGAAATCCTTGCAATTATCTTTAATTTATCTTTTGTTGTCTATATTCTCTAGTTTGTGTATCAGTGTAGTATAAGTTGTGTTCAGCAATGTTCAGGACAAGCATTCTGTGAAATGATATGCTTGTTAGACATCCAAAACGGATAAATCATGGTAGCCCATTTAGTGTTTGAAGAGCAATAGTCTTTACGATTATGACTGCTGTCGCAAAGCATGGCGAGAATTCATTGGCGAAGAAGAATAAAATTAAAAGTGAATGATAGGGTCTGTCAGACACTCAGGATTGTGTCCAAATACAGATGTGCAGCCTTGAAGACCCTGTTTCCACCACAGAAGATCTTCACAAAGCCAACATCCATGAAAGATCTTCAGCAGAAGACACAACTGCTATAGTGTGAAAAAGATGACCATTGGCATTAAACCTAGACAGCTGGAGGACCAAGATGAACTTCAGTATCTGCCCTGGCGGCTCCGTCACCTGACTCAGGATCAAACCACAGTTTTGGAGAGAAGAGCGAGATGATGTTCTTCAGATGTTCTGATAGATGTTCATTCAACTGGAGACTATTCAAAAGATGTATGAACCTATTCTAAGAAGGTTGGAAGCTGTATTAAAGGCAAATGGTGGTAAAACACCTTAAAATAATGTTATATTTCCCAGGTCCAAGCCCTGTAGGCTTTAAGGGATTGAATAAAGGCATATAAGCTGATCGAGCATGTAAAGATGACTCTTTAAAAGGTTCATTTAACCCAAAAATGGCCATCACTACCTAAAAGACTGCTATTGAAGTCTGTGGCAGTGATGCCTCCCTCCCACTAAAGCTTAAGGAAGACTTCTTTCTGGTCCAGAACCACCTTTTCTTCAGTGAAAATGAAGATCTACATTTACTCCAGAAAATAAGAAACTCCAGCCCTCACCACTTCATACAAGAGCACTTCAGAAAGTTCTGGAAATGGGAAAATGTCAGATGCAGCCATGGCCAATGAGCTTCTTACAAGCTATATGGTGCATGCAAGGTAACTTGCTTTTTGTTTTTTTTACATTTACAAAACATGAAATCAAACAAGCTTTGTTAAAAAGTGAAATTTTATTGCAACAGCAGAGTATGTGACAGAAGCGTTTGTTCACTATTTTTTTTTTCCAGAGTCAAGAATACCTATGAATTTTAATAGAAACCGATATGTAACGTGTGGGTAGCAATTGCAAGATAAAACACTGAACTCTTACTAAGCAATAAAACACTATAAATGTATATATATATAAAAAAAAAAAAAAAAAAAAAAAAAAACACATTCAAGGCTTTCCAAAGTCGTAACATACAGCATACTAAAATCAAGACATCCTTCATTTTACAGGCACTTGAAATTTTAACTCAATGGAAAAAGTCGTCTTATAAACAGTTTTCTCAACAGTCTGTTTCTATGAGTACTTCTGAATTATATAAAAAGGTCATAAACATAATAAAAAAGTCATATAAACAGTACCTTTCTGTACATTGAACAAACAGGACCTTTTAAATAAATTAAGAGGCTCCCGAGACAATCCTTCTAAAATATAAAATTGGTCAGTGCATGGTTTGGTATTACAAACGCACTATATTTTACTATATTTCAACGTTTTGAGTGGGCAAACTCAAACTGAGAAGTGATAGGGCAGCTTTTGGTACAAACCCTATTAAGAACCAGATGTTTGAGAAACCTTCTATATATATATATATTTATAAAAGGAAGAAATGTATCAAATTCCAAGTCCTTTTGTTCTTGAGGCAAGACACTGAATCTGAATGTTTAGGATAGAGGGTTTTGAACCATGGCTTGCAGGACGACCCATTTCTCTCACACTTTACTTTCAGAAGGCAGATCGCTGAGGGCTGCGGAGATGTCGCTGAAAGACAGTCTGTCTTTGGGGCTGGCGGCCCAACAGCGCACCATCAGCTTGAAGACTCGAGATGGACACCCCTGAGGAGGAGACAACTTCAGCTTCCCTTCCTGCAGAGCTGTAGAGACACAAATAAAGAACGTTAGGAAGAAAATTTTCAGTATGAATACGTGTACCGTTACACCCCTTATTGACTTATGGTTGTGATCCATAAATCAATAAGGGGTGTAACGGTACACGTATTCGTACTGAAAATTTTCAGTACGGTACACAATGTGTATCAAACAAATACAGAATTGTTTTAACCACTGCAGGAGTGGAACGTCATTGGAAACTTACAGTTTTATATACTGTTACTTTTGATATGAAACAAAGTCTCATCTTTCAAATTATGTCCTTTTTTTCCAGTAAATGCTGTTTTAGTGCTCTTTGATGTGGCGCGACAGATCACTGTATAAACACCTCAGTTCTAACAGCTTTACTACTAGTTATAACACAAAATAAACATGAATGAACATCTCATGCCTCATGTAATCACTCAATCAGTGTTTCAACCGTGGAAAAACATCAATAAACAGCTTCTAAACAAAATGTCACGTAGTATTTCATTTACACCAGGCAAGTCATCAGTGTCCACTGCTTGTTAGTTCGCTAAAGAAATGAGGTCTAGAGAAGAGCATTTCATGAAATATTAGACTATATACTCATATTTTATCTGTTAGTGATGTCTTAATTATTTAATGTATGTTTAAATAAATCTGTTAAGAAACAAGTTATGCCAGCCACTGTGTAAATTAATATATTTCAACAACAAATGGAAATTGTATCATTTAGAAGTTAATTAGGAAGTTAAGTAAACTGCATTATGTGCAATTTACATGTTTGCATACGATT
This sequence comes from Spinibarbus caldwelli, assembly GCA_039654775.1. Taxonomy (NCBI): domain Eukaryota; kingdom Metazoa; phylum Chordata; class Actinopteri; order Cypriniformes; family Cyprinidae; genus Spinibarbus; species Spinibarbus caldwelli. Next base: position 32,776,833 of record CM077230.1, on the reverse strand, counting down.
TTTTAAGTTGAGTGTTGATTATTATATTTAAGAATAAATAGTAATTAAATTTAAGCAGCGGCTATAGATTCTATTTACACAATGTTAAAATAGGATTTTCTGCTGTTTATACTACTTATTGCAAATAGTGGGAATTATCAGTATGCAATAATAACATATTGAGTGTAAATTATAATTTTAATTCAAATTATTAAATGGATGCAACCTTATTGGGACAATAAATCCCTGCCTACACCTACCCTGACCGATACATTATTACAACTTTTTAATTATTTCCTTCATATTGCCTTTCCAAAGTGATATGAGATTTGAAAAGTTCGGCAAAAGGTGGATTCGAACTCAGGTTGATCACGTCAAAAAGACTACGGTACACACTTAAACATCTACGTCACTGGAGCTGTTGTTTGATAATTGTCTTTTGTAATGTTGACTACCCCAATCACACGTTGGTGAGCGGAGTTAGTGTAAATAGCTTCTGCCAACAAGGCAGAGTATTTGCACTTAGTGAAATTAGACACTCCGTTAAATTTAAGTTTGGGCTCTGTTGTTAATTGTAACCTTACATTAATGTAAAAGGGCTCCCTTTTAGAGCATAAGCTATGGTAAGTGAGAGAAAAGTGTTTATAACGTTTTAAATGTGGATAATGTTCTTACAAAAACACATCGACCATTGAACAAAAACACCCAGTTACTGCCATTCTAACACTTGGAAGAAAAATATATATTTTTTAATATAACTCCGATTGGATTTGTCCGAAAGAAGAAAGTCAAATACACCTAGCATGCCTTGAGGGTGAGTAAAACATGGACTAATTTTAATTTTTGGGTGAACTAACGTTCAGTTTTCCCCCTGCTGTAGCGAAGCCATACCGAACTGTGACGTTAAAACCGAGGTATGTACTGAACCATCATGTTTGTGTACCGTTACACCCCTATAAGTCAATACATAACCCATTTGACTTTTTGTGAGATGCACCTTCTAGAACTTTGTCATCCGTGAGGTCGGCATACGGCAGCTCCCCAAAGCTGAAGACCTCCCACATGAGCACTCCAAATGACCACACGTCCGTCTTAGTGGAGAAATCATCCTCAAAGACGGCTTCAGACGGGAGCCAACGCAGAGGAATCCAGGACTGGCGATAATGGTAGTACTCGCTACACAAACACAGAAAAGAAGCAACTTCGTCACCACAAGGGGGAAGCAGTGTGCGTGATAATAAGTGGAGAACATTCACAAGCCTGTGAACAATCACTACAGGAAGCATTTGCATTGGAAAAGATGACTTCAGTGAACGTTCTTTTCATTCCTCATTTTATAAATCAAAGGCTTTGGCTCTAAACATGAATCAGGACTTGTTATTGAATTTAATTGCTTTAATAAAAAGCAAATGTTGTAGAATGTGTGTTTGGCTGTACCTGTTGTAGACGTCTTTGCTAAGGCCCAGAGCAGAAACTTTGATCTGTCGTTTGGAGGAGATCAGGCAGTTACGTGCAGCCAGGTCTCTGTGCACGAAGCGCTGGTTGGACAGGTGCTCCATGCCTCGAGCCACCTGCAGACACACCGACACCTGCGAGCAAACATCAGAGAGTGAGTGCGGTTTGTCCTGATGTACATATACTGTATATAAGAGAGACTGGAGACAGTTATTAACTACCTTCTGCTTGGTGCTGAGTGGTTGGACTTTGACTTTCTCGTCTTTGCTCTTGGACACTCTCAGGTATTGCTTCAGATCACCCTGAAAATAACACACAGCAAAATGAGACGAGCAAGAGTGAAGAAACACATCTCAGGACACAATATTTCAATCAGCACTTAAAATACAACTAGAATAAAGCCATATGCCACAAGAGCACATTACTGTGATGATATTGGGGTGAAAGGGTGCCGTCAGAAGAGAAGTTTTAAAACCCCTTCATTCATGGTTAAACTGCACAGCCCTGAGTGTTTTCTTAGTGTGAAGAAGTGTAAATGATAGACAGATAGACAGATGAAGGGATGTGGTGTGTAATGTAAAAGACAGATGGATAGAGAAAGACATAAGTCATTAAGGGATGAAATGTAATGACAGACAGACAGACACATAGGCTAGATAAAGGAGAGATGGATAGATAGAAGGACAGACAGAAGATATAGATATATAGACTAGACAGACAGAAGATAGACAGACAGACAGACAGACAGACATGATGCAGTGAGCTAATGTTACCATGTCAGTGTACTCCATTATCATGTAGTGCGGCTCCACTTCTCTACAGATGCCCAGCAGACGAGCGATGTTAGCGTGGCTGAGCTTAGCAAACATGTCACATTCGCGACGAAAATCCAACTGCATCTGCTCGTCGCGTGTCTGCAGACTCTTCACCAGCACCACCGTCTCCTCCTCATCCTCAGCGGCCTTCGATTTCGCCAGCAGCACTTCACCAAACTCTCCTTTACCTACATGAGGAGGAACAAAGCAGATCCATTCGTTTCTCGTTCAAGATGTTAATGCCAGTTGTAAACCAGTCCGCAGGTCTCTGTTTTTGGTAGTTGCTGTACCCAGTGTGGTGATGGTGTGCAGGTTGTTTCGGGGGAAGTGGAGCTTGTCTTGACTGCTGTGGCGTTTGTGGTTTCCGCTGGCGGCCATGTTGGTGAGAGCCACCTCCTCCTGGATCTCTGCTGTGGTGTGGCCGTTCTGTTGGACGTCTCCTATGGGTCGATCAGAGAACTGGATCAGAGAACTGGGTCTATTTTTTTCACAATTGCATGCTAGCAAAAGTTACCAGCACACACCGTTGAGACATTCCACCTCTCGCTCGTCTCCGTCCTGTCCCTTCTGGAGTCTCTTGGCATTGCGTCTCTGCTTGCAGTAAAACATGAGACCCAGCACGATGATGATGTAGGCCACGGCCGCCCCCACCGACAGACCGATAGTCTGGATCATTTTGTAAGGGGCCTTTTCATCATCTTCTAATGAGTGCTGAACTGGTTTTTCTGTGGACAACCACACACAGAATGCATACGTTAAACACCAGGGTTTTTAGAAAGAGCGGTTTCATTCCGGCATCCCTTTTGATCCCAACAGGCTCCTTATAGGAATCAAGTGACAAGCTGGCATGAACATTCAATTAGGATCTAACAGTCCTGAACTCGCACCAAAACACAATTTGATGTGCCTCTCCTTTCTCTGAAGTCAACACGCCGCTAGACTCAAAGCATTTGTAATTCAACTTAATGTGGAAATTGAGTTGGTACTCTGAGATGGGCCAAAATTAGTTTAGGGTGAACTTTGAAACTGTATTGCAGCATATATCAGGTTTCAAAGAACCATATAGCACAAAACTTGGTTAAGATGGTGGCAGATACAGTGTAATGTAAACCTAAAGAATAAAAGGACTGCATGAACAAGAACTCTAATTGGTTGAAAGGATCAGAGAAAATATAATCATTTACAACTTTTGACAAGCAGGAAGTGGTCTCAGAGCACTGCAAAAATAATGCATTTTTGTAGGCCAACTATTAAATTATCATCACCCAGGTTCCTTTGAAAAAAGCCAATAGTATTTTTTCATTGGCTTTTGGATAAACTGCAGAAAGTAAGCTGCGAGACCGACAAAAGTTTATGATTCTTACGTTTTGTTCATCCTGATAATCTTCAAATAAATATAACTTTCATGAATTTTTAAGCCAAAATACAATAACCCCTGTTGTCCCATTTAGCCAAACTGTGTATATCTTAACTATCTTGAGCTTGTGTCAACCATTTTTAAGCATTTAACCAAAAACTCATTGACTTTGAGGACAATGGAATTAGAAGAAGTGCAAAAAATTATTCATGTGGATTTGCCGCATTGACCAACAGAAAGCTGCTTGTTTCGAAAGTGACTTTTGTGACACTACACTGCGGCACTATTGACAACAGACAAATCAAAATATTGCTAATGTGACCTTTTTTACTTCCTTTGCACCATTACTTCATGTTTGGTGTCTTCATGATCAAATTTGTTGAAGTGTTACAGAAAAACAGGTTGGAATATCAAAGAGCTTCCAAGTTTTAATCACCGAGTGCATTATGTGCTGGAGAAATCCAAAAAAGTACATTTTTGACAAAATTCAAAATGGTATACAGGCAATATGGCTGACCTTAAAAGTTGCCAATCAAGATCATTTAAGTGAGCTAAGAGTTGAATTATTAAACACATAAAACATTTAAAATTTTGTGATTTTTGATCATTAAAAAAAAATAAATACAGTTTTTAATAACTTTTAGACAGTGAAAGTCTCAATGTAATGTGACCAAAAATTGGGCAATAGCCAATAGAATGCTATAGGAGAAGTCTGAAAAGTATGTTTTCAACTAAGTTCAAGTTTAGGGTTTGCATTTTTTTTTTTACGCATTCTAAAGTGAAATCTCAATTAACAATTATTTTTATCAATAAGGAATTGATTGTATAGTGAAGCATGGAGATTTACAAACCAAAATAGAACCAAATTGTTGAATGAAAGGGGTTGAAAAATAAGTCTTGCTGACATGGGGAAAATTTGGCAAACTCTTTGAAAAAACACCCTGATGAATCGCTCACAATGAGTCCTTTAACGTGTATTACAACAGTGAAATGTACATGTCTGTAAATACACATGTAACGGTTGGTGGTGCCAGAGGGTTTGAAATAAACCGCAGATCTGATATATGACACGCTCCTTAATCAGTGGCCCAAATTTAACAATTCAGCTTTAGGGGCTGCAAAAGAGACATCCATCCAGAAAATAAGAAGAGGGTAAGAAAATAAGAGGGTATCAGACTCACCAACAACGTAGAGCTCTGCCGAAGTGTGTGCAATGTTACAGCTGTTCCCTGCAATGCAGGTGTAGCTTCCTGTGTCCTCCATGCTGACATCATGAATGACCAGAGAGCCATTGGGCATCTTCTGGAATCTGAATAAGAAATAAACGAGAGAGATTCTTGAAACAAGGAAATACTTCTGTCAAACCTTCCAATGAAACCACTTCAGTCTGAACTCAACAAAGTTGGAATTGTGATATTTGTGATAATTCAGCTTTACCTGCTCTTGTCTGCCTCCAGAAATTTGTCTTTTTTCTTCCACTGGATGAAGGGAGGAGGGTCTCCAGTGGCCTGACAGTGAAGTACTGCGGTGTGTCCCTGATATACTGTGGTATTCTCCGGCTTGAGCTTAAACACCACATAAACTGAAGAATGGGAGAAGAAAGAAAAGAAATACAGAGACAGAAAGGTCAAGGGACATTTTCAATCAAAACAGAAATTTATGTATTAGTTTACTCAACAATTCAGTAATGTCTCTTGTCCATGTTGGTCACGCAAACCCATCAGAAACACACTTTTCCCCCAGTACCTGCGACGGTGAGCTGGACGACAGCTCTGATCTCGCCCTGCTGGCTGTTGGAGGCGAGGCAGGTGTAGTTGCCGGCGTCTGCCCGAGTCACTGTGGTGAAGTGCAGCGTGCCGCCTTTCTGCTCCACCCATGCAGGGATATCACTGCCGTCTGCAGGGGTGCCAGACAGACAGACACACATTCACTAAGTGGAAACGCGTGTACTTTATCCAGTGCCAGATGGGACTACAGAAGTTGTTGGGGACATTTAAGTTGCAATGAAACTGAAATAATGACAGATCATTTGTTCTGTATTGTGACGTTCATCTTACGGAAATGGCTTATCAAAACTGAAAAAATAAATAAATAAATAAATAGGGTAAGACTTGGTTCTATGCATCAGTCTATGCATTGTTGATTGGATGTTGAGATGTAGACAAAAGCTCTCAAAAGAGGAATGTGAGCTATAACAGGACCTTTTCACCAGAAGGTCCAGTTATGACACTTTGATTAAACGTTATGACGTCAAAAAAGTAAAGATAAAAATGAATAAATAAATGCATAAACAAAAATTTGCCCTCTTGCAAAAAGAGCACAGAGTATACTATAGTTTATTGAGGCAAAAGTCATAGTTAATGGTGAGAACTGGACTTTAAAATAAAGTGTGACCATAAAATTTTATATATATGTATGTGTGTGTGTGTGTGTGTGTGTGTGTGTGTGTGTGTGTGTGTGTGTGTGTGTGTGTGTGACCCTGGAGCACAAAAGCAGTCATAAGTAGCACGAGTATATTTGTAGCAATAACCAACAATACATTGTACGGGTCAAAATGATAAATTTTTCTTTTATGCCAAAAACCATTAGGATAGTAAGTCAAGATCATGTTTCATGAAGATATTTTGTAAATTTCCTACCTTAAATATATCATAACTTAATTTTTGATTAGCAATATGCATTGCTAAGAACTTCATTTGGACAACTTTAAAGGCAATTTTCTCATTATTTTGATTTTTTGCACCCTCAGATTCCAGATTTTCTAATAGTTGTATCTTGGCCAAATATTGTCCAATCCTAACAAACCATACATCAATGGAAAGCTTATTTATTCAGCTTTCAGGTGATGTATTTATCACAATTTCAAAAAATTGGACTGGTTTTGTGGTCCAGGGTCACATACACACACACACACACACACACATACATACACACACATACATATATATATATATATAGCCTACATATACATTTTTTATTTTAAATAACTTTTTGGAATATCAAATAGTTTCCGAGTTTGAACCACCGTGTCAGGCCCGTAGCCAGCTATGAGGCCACCGAGGTTAAAAAAGAAAATTTGTTCTCTGAATGACTAATTTGCTGTTAAACTTCTCATATTAATACCTGCATGACATGTATAATTAAGTTTAGACAGTTTACAACAATTTTAGTGTCTGTCCATGGTATGAGAACGATCGTTGCGAGATGCTGATGAAGTAAACTAGTCTCTTTGAGAGAGCTGTGAGGGAGGACGCGTGTTGCCAAATCCAGCTATTATAAGCGTTTTAGACTTGTCTTTTCCACTTAATTTGCACTTTAGAGAGTTAATAAAGTAGGAAGTTGGACTCAGCGATATCTTTAGCTTATCTTATTTGCAAAAGATTTGAAATAATTTGGTTTTTTTTTTTTTTTTTAATAACAATATCTGGCAACACTGCATCGCCGGCACTCAAACTGACAGTAATCAAAAAAGCCCATGGCATAGACAGGTTATTGCTGACAGGATACGACATTCGGTAAGGGAAAAGCATAAATATCATGATATTATCTATCAGAAACGTTATTATCAACATTGTCAAAAACAGTATTTAACACTAGAACACAGATCTGTAGAACAGGTAGTTTACATAATGAAATGAAATGAAATGAAATACGCAAACAATTGCCATAAAGAAGTCTATGCTATGTCATTCAGTATAGTAGTTAAATGTTCACAAATCATGTTATAAACATTCATAAGAGCACTAGACAAAGTTATAAACTATAGCAATGGTTATTAATAAAAACTATAACAGTAATATATTGTTGCATGAATAATAAACAACTGATAAAATTATCCACCCCTAACTTTAGTGCAGTATTAACAAATTTTGATTCAATAAATAGGGTATGATTTAAAAATGATCATCCCTCCAAAACAGAGAAAACATCTTTCACAAACTTCTGTCACAAACGTCTGTCTCTTTTAAAGTGTTTATAGTGTATATAATGAGTATTTGTTTGTTATAGCACATTTGTTATCCTCCCACAGATCTCACTAATTTTCAAAGCCTGGCTACGGCCATGCACCGTGTGTATTCCAAAAAGTCCAATGAAGAATCTTAATTGAGTAATGAGTTTAAATATTCAGAATATCAGGCATTTGAAAATTTGTGATTTCTGGCAACTTAAAAAATAAAAATACAAACAAAAGTTTTTAAATAACTTTTGACAGGGACAGTCTCAGCTGTAATGTGCTCAAAATTTGGGGAATAGCAAAGATTGCTATAGGCATTTGAAAACTAGTTTAGGGTTTGCATTTTATGCATTATAAAGTGAAACCATATTCAGCACTCTTAACATCTTTTACTCTTAACAATTCACAATGGTAGTCAGTCTTCTCTGCCAGACCTGTCCTGATCCAGCGGATGGTCGGGGTCTGTCGGCCCTTCGCTGAACACTGCAGATGTCCTTCCTTATTGAGCTCCAGGCACTGATAGGCCTGCGGCGTCGGCGTGAACTTCAAACGCTCTGAAACAGACATCGCAATTGCGAATGCTGGTGAGAAGTGCTCTGTAACACACAGCCTGGAGTGGCTTTTATATATAGGCATTATATCAGCCGCCTTGACATCCAGACAATGGCCTCAGCCACTGAAAAACCCACTGCAAAACAAGTCAAATTTAGAAAAAAAAAACAAAAAAACAGCACAACAAATGTTCCTCACCAAGAACATACACCCGCGCCTGGGCAGAAAGTTTTCCCGCCTCCGTTTTGCTCTCACAGCTGTACAGGTGGCCGTCGTACACCTCCACGTTATTTATACGCAACGTTCCATTGGAGAAGAGTTTGAAGCGAACATCCTGTACAAAAAAAGAGAGAGTTGCTGTGTCCCAATTCGCTTACTTATACTATGCCCTATAAGTATGTACTCTTTTTGTGAAGAAAAAGTACATACTTTTGAGTATGTAGCAGAATAGTAGGCAAGCTTTGGGACATACTTCTTCGTCATAACTGCGTCTTTAATGGACACTCTGTTGCTTAGTTACGAGTATTCTGTCTAGGGCTGTCAAAAAAAAAAAATAAATAAAAAAAAAAATTGAATTTCGAATATTCGTCTAATTTAAAACATAAATCCGCATTCGAACTTTAGGTGTGCGTCAGACAGCCTTATCAGTGGCACACAAGATGCGATGACGATGTAGGTGTCAATGCATTTTAATGTTTTTTTTTGTTAGCCTATCCAGTTGAACTCACTGGATGTGGCGCTGCTACGTTGTTCATTCAAAATATTACGGAAAAAGAGAACATCAATGCGGAGATGATGTTGTTTACGTCAAAACTGAAACCAAGCCGTTCACACAGAATGCAAATTTATCGCATTTTCTAGAGGGATATCTATCACTGTTGCACTCGTGTCTCGCACAAGAGGGCTGCATGTTTAGAAAACCATGTAAAATTAATGTAAGTTCAACTTTTAAAAAACGTCTCAAATTTATGGAGGTTTTACCCATCCCACTGCATTTCATGTTTTTAAATGAAAAAGTAGGTATTATTTGTGGTTGGTTTTCGGTCCGTTGTAATAAACTGTGCATACATAATTGATGCTGTTTTGTTTCTAATTGTTTAAGCAACTTAATTATATATGGTTTATAAACATTATGCACTTTTTTCAAAGGTAGTCCTGTTATTTTATTGCTTTGAAGAAACGTGCATTAGTAATATTTTGCTCGATGCGCCCTCTTGTGGCCTCAGGAGAGAAGCAAAGAGCTTTTTTCTCCCTAACTGAAATTATACCTTTTAAAGTCGAATATAATTAGAATATTGATCATATTTAATTACAAAATTCTAATTCAGTTTTTCAGCCATTTTGACAGCCCTAATTCTATCACTGTTTAAACTGCACTGTCAATCATCTTATCACAGTTAACAAAATCCACATTTCGTTTAATTTAATTTCCTACCATATTGGAGAGAAATAAAGAGGCACGTTGATCTGCCAGTCGCAGGTCTATCGTGCTGAGAACTCTCTTCATATGTTTGCATAATGATGCATTTAAAAGTTAATGACCAAACAAATCATTAAAAAAGTTCACAATGTTGCTGCAGATGAAATATAATGTGGATAACATTAAATAAATATTTTTTCATCAGGTTAGACATTATTTATCACTCAAACCCCTTTCTCTGCCTGTCCGTTGGTCTTGCATATCCGCCATGTTGGTAGTTTTTAAACACTTTTTATGCGTGTTTGTAGTTTTAAATGAATCCTCGTCAGCCGCGCAATGTGTTGTGGGCAATATTAGCTGTTAGAGTGCACATCGATCTGCACTTTGAATTTTAATCTCTAGTAGACCATCCGGGAATCTTTGGCATACTCTTTTCAACATACTATGATTTGGGACATACTAATTCTGTTTTTGAATACTATTTAGGACGGATAGTATGCGAATTGGGACGCAGCAAGTGTGTGACAACATGACTACTACATTGATGTTTACTTCACGATCGGCTGTGCAGCAGAGGATCATCTTTCCCCAGTAGAAAAATCACCACCTCCTCATTTTCAGAGACATCAAAAGGTGCCTCTCGCCTAAGGACGCGGTTAGAGATTGTGTTACGAATATGATACCGGCATGACATCACCGTCCCACTCACCTCCGCACTGATTGGCTGCAGGTTGCGGTACCATGTGACCTCGGGTTCAGGTGTGGCACGTGCATGGCAGTGCAGGTATCCAGCGCGCCCCTCCTCCAGCTGACTGTCCACAGGTTTCTGGATCCACTCTGGTTTGGCTGGACACACAGAGCAGATGTTTAGGATCACAGCAGCAATAATGGACAACAGTTTAAAAGACATTACAGTTTTACAGCAGACATCTGGTGAAGGAATATTCCATTTCTTTTGCTCAGTTGGCTTAGCAACACCCTCCTATTATTTATGCAGGTAAATCGAAATAGATAGATAGATAGATAGATAGATGCATTTACATCTGCAAGACATTTTTTTAGAGTGTTTGCTCATCTGCAATGTCTATAGGACGTTTACGATCAGATGTAAAAATAGACGTTTATTAGATGTCTTTAAGATGTTTATGATTTAGAATGTATGTAAAAATCTTACAGACGTCTGTCAGATGTTTGTACGCAGCAGATGCTTTCCAGATCAAGCGACCTTTAACAGACATCTTGCAAATGCGCTTGTGCTGTCTGGGTATGTGCTAACATACTGCTAAGATGCTTTAGGACGTTGCTAGCAAGTTTCAGCACGTTTGCTAGCATGATTTTACACACTGCTAACATGTTTAAGCACACTACTAGCATGAGTTTACACTGTCCAGAATATTTAAGCAAGTTGCTAACATGTTTTGTAATGTTGCTAGCATGATTTTACACACTGCTAGCATGTTTTAGCACATTACTAGGTTACATTTTATTTTGATAGTCCCCTTTAGACATTCTACTACTACCATTATTATTTGTATAGCGCTTTTAACAAAGCAAACTGTGTCAAAGCAGCTTTACATCAGCTTGATATAAAACTGGGTGGCTTTACATCAGCTTTACAGTATTTAGACGGGGAAATAGTGTGTCGAAATAGTGTCACTCTCCTCTGGCCAGACAAAATCAGCAGTTTAAATCTAGGCTGCAGCAGAGTCAGATTGCATTATTTCTACTAACAGTAAGTAACTTTGCAAGTAACTACATGTCAACTAATTCTCATTAATTTGCAACTACATGTCTACTAATTCTCAGAGTAGACTGTTAGGGTAGGTTTAGAGTCAGTAGGATAAGTTGACATTTACTTGCAAAGTTTCTCATAGTCAGTATGTTGTATGTTGTGGACCCATCAAAATAAAGTGTTAGAAGATATTAAGCAGACAGTCTACTAATAATCTAATGACTGCTAATTGACATGTAGTTGCAAAGTTACTTAATGTTAGTAGAATGTCTAAAGTGGACTATCAAAATAAAGTGTTACCCATTACTAACATGAGTTTACACTGCTAGCATGTTTAAGCATGTTGCTAATGCTAGCATGTTTTAGAACATTGCTAGCATGATTTTACACTCTGCTAGCATGTTTGATATGTTGCTAGCATGTTTTAGAACATTGCTAGCATGTTTTCTCAAAGTTGCATCTTTGTCCAGTGTCGGCACTATTTCTCACCAGAGGTTGTGACAGATTAAAATGTCTTTGTACTCTTTTAAAGTAGAGTTGTGTGCATGTCTGAATCCCCTCAGACACGCATTTGTCGATACGGGTGTATTGTTGTTGTGTCAAGTAGTTTGTTATTGTTATTGTTCGTCTTTCATTTCTTTTCGACTGTGAAACAGCAATACGGGCAAGTGCTGCCACCTTGTGGACAAAGGGGGGGGGGGAATCAATGCACAAATCCAGTTAGTAAAATCAGGCTGTGTGCGTACAGTATGCACATACTATGCTGATGACGAAATTTCAATCATGGGCACTGTTATGCATAGTCTAGCATGGTTGTAAAAAACAAATTATACTTTAAGCTTTACACCAGTATATAACACTTGGGTGCAACAACAAAACTGCCTTTTTTTTGCTGTTGAATATCAGAAACGCCGAAAACCAAGCACTCAAAAAATGGGATGAAATAGTAAAGTCCTGAATTGGACAGGAAAAACAATTTATACATGATTGACTGGATAGCGCACAACAGGACAGTGGTTGCAGACTGGTTTCAAACAAATAGACCAGATTAATTTAAACAGTAGGTCAAAAGTGCAATACAATAATAACAACAACATTACTACTATTGTTTTTGTCCTTTAATTGTTCCATTAAAGGGGTCATCTGATGCCCATTTTCCACAAATTGATATGATTTTTTAGGCTCTTAATGAAAAGTCTATAACATACTTTGGTTAAAATTTCTCAATGGTAGTGTAAAAAAAACACCTCCTTTACCCGGTCAAAATCAGCTCTGTTTTCACTAAGCCGTTTTTTAGTCCATGTTGCTTTAAATGCTAATGAGCTCTGCTGACCCCGCCCCTCTCTTCCGTGGGGTGACGAGCAGTACTGTTTACTTTAGCCGCGAAACTGGCTAACTAGTACATTATTAAGAAAGGCGATTTGCAAAGATTCAAAACCTTATACTTTCTTCTTCTGTAGATGAAGCTGGATCACGAATGATTTGCGCGAACATAGACGCATTTAGGCAGATTGGGGATCGGCGCATTCACTTCATAGCAGAAGTAACGTTAATCCTCTGCGTCTTCAGAGGCTCAGATGTCAGGAGTAAATGATGACTGCTATATTCATTATTACATCCAACAACAAAACACCTCAATCACTTAATCTGAGACATCTGTCTTCCCCTGCACCGGAGTCGACACAGTGTGCAGACCGATCAGTGTGTGACATCAAAGTACAGTGAAAGCTACAGAGAGCAGACGCTCCTGATGCTTTCAAATCGCTCTCGCGGTACTTTGATGCCATACACTGATCGTTCTGCAGCACTGCTTCAAGTCAAACACACCTAATAACTAGAGCGCATTAGCATCAGTGGTTCGTGGTTCAATCGCAAGTTACTGTCATTACCGTTAGTTACAGTTTGCTAGCTAGCTATGCCTTCGTCACGTAAATGCATAATACCTGGTTGCGATCATTTACAAAACAGCTCGGTCTCATTAAATAAGCTGCTAGAGGAAGACAGTTGAGCTTTCCCATGAGTGGGCGTGGTTTCAGCGCAGCCTGCGGACACGCCCCCAGCGGACATAATAACTAGAGCGCAAACTCAGAACACACATTTAATATTGACTTTAAACGGACTTTAAAAGCTCACAAACACTGCTTTAAATGAAATCAGACCAATCACTGCAGATTAGCGTCACGCAAAGGAGGGGTTTGGAAAAATGAATCGTTGAGCGACTCGTTTGGGAGTCGTTGAGCAAATAAGGTAAAAATAAATGCATATTATAAAATAAAAGTGTTTTTTGACCTTGTATGCATGTCAACCTGTTGTTGGGGACTCCCAAAACCAAAATATGAACCTTTCATAACCCATAATAGGGGCACTTTAAAAAAAAAAAAGACTGGGTGGATTTTTATCATTATATGATTGGATTTATCATTGTACACACACTTCCAACACACATTTATGTTCAAAAAACTTGAAAAGTGAATTTTGCATTCGATGACCCCTTTAAACAACATCTCCACACCACCATATTAGAGCCCTGCATCTCAGCCCGGGCCAGACGGGCCCTGACTTTTTTACGCCCCTAGGGCCGGGCTTCGGGACAATTTTCACATAATAGTTCAGACGCGGGCCGGGCCTCGGGCCTGTTTTAGGCTTCTCCTTATTTTTATATTTTATAAATCCACCAATTAGTGATGAAAAAAAATTGCCGCGCTGGTGGAAACAACACGAAACCGTGCTACCGTGACTGTCAAGAGTGGCTCGATGGTGTTTAGTGTCCCGCAGCAGAGTGCTTGCCATCAGCGCAGCTGAAGAGTTCTGCGTTCAAATGCATGCAATAGGCTAAAGCTTGCCGCAAAGCCCCAGCAAAAGTAATTACAATGAATGCAAATACAATGAAATAGTAAGGAGATATTTTAATTATTTACTAATAAACTAGTGTTTTCGGAGTCTGTTTTGCAAGGATGAAGTTGCCGATCCTGGTTCGCCATCTCCTCATTAGACGCGCCTTTTAGAGAGAATCTTTATGGATTATGATTATAAAGAGTTTTTGTTTTCGATTTGTTTTATTTCGTTAAGTAGTTATTTAAAGCTTTCTATAGATATATTTATCATGTCTGTGAGGCATGTATTTGCTGAGTTTCGGTTCATTTTTTTGAAGTGCTCCTGTTCAAGACGAGATGGCAGAAAGCGCATCATGTTTGTTTTCTTTATTTTATAAAAGCACAACGTTTTGTTGATATTGTGAGTGCACACAAATAAAAGTAGACCCTTTACAGTTCCGAATTATGTATTACATTTTACCTTTATGAGCAAAATTGACGGCGTATCCACTGAAAAAAATGCAAGCATTCGCGCAGTCGTCTCCATGTCCTGGAAAGCACACTTTAGCTTCCGCTCTCCGCACAAACTATTGGATATATAACGCACATTTATCTAGGTTTAATGTTTAAACATTGTTATATGCTTGAACTGTTTTATATATATAGATTTTATTTTAGGCAAGTCATGATGATTTGAGAAGGCTAAATTGATCAAACATACGATCAGCTCACTGTCTGCCGTGGCCGCTTGGTCGTTACTTTAAAAAAATAAAAATAAAAAATAAAAAAAAAACCTTATAACGAACAAAAACTGCTCCAAACATTTTTGTAAATTAACTTAAAAAAAACGAAACGAAATATAATCACTTTGCGATTACACACAAAACTGAACTATTTTAATAGCTGAAACTACTGAAAGTAGTATAAGCTGTTTTGGGAGAAGGGGGAAAAAAAAACAGGCTGGGGTCGGACTCGGGCCGGTAATTCTGATGAGCTGTCGGACACGGGCCGGGCTAGGGCCAGGACCTAACTTTGAGGCCCGTGCTGGGCTCTACACCAAATAGGAGCTACTGCTCTTAAACCCTGCTGCATCACACTGATGTTAACGTTATATCCAATCGTTCAACTCAGCTAAAAAAAAAAAAATAAAATAAAAATAAAAAAAAACAACTAAATCAGGTTACTTCAGTCGACGAGTCTCTAAGGCAAGTTGTTCGACTGAGAATAGTAATTTATTTAAAGTCCTGAAAGGTCCTGTTGTGTCACATTGAGAGACTTTCTGTCTTAGTGTTGTAGATCACCTACAGGACTTTAATTCATAAGACAGTATTGGTCATAATGAAGGAAAAATTGCTGGAATGTGAGCTATTCAACAGAGGACAGTAGGGCCCGAAACACATGCTAATGGATTACGCAAATTAAATGCTTCTGGGAACACAAGCTAGTCTTTTTGTGTTGTTGCGTTCTGAAATGTGTCACATACATGTTGCATTCTTAAACCCTATTCAGACGGGACTAGTTTTCTAAACTACATTTGAGTTTCGATTCTTATCACCTGACATCTGCGATTGTCATGTACCAATTTGGACGGGACTAACATCTCTGTGTTAATTACAGATGTGGGAGGGTCTGTTTTATATGTCTGGGCGTCGCAGAGATCATGCGCTCTGTATGCGTGCATTGCGTATAGTCATTCGGTTTAATTACCATTAGTATAACCACAGTTTTACTACAAACATGGTTAATGTGTGGTTACTTAAGTTTAACTGTTTTATTTTATTTATTTATTTATTTTTTTGTAGTAAAACCATGTTTAATTTTCGTAAAGGTACATATGTAATTAAAACATTATGTAACTGAGTGCAGAAATGAAGGCGAGTAATCTTACCTGATGCTGATATTACAGTATCCAGTCTTAACAGTTTACGTGATCTGGCTCTTGATTTTATATTTATTTATTTTTTGGCAGAAGGCAAAACATATGCGCAAAGTAAGTGTGTCTACGGTACTTCATGCTGGCCAAAACACACAAGGAAACATGCCGTGTTGTGAAAAAAACATCGTCTGCAATCACAGACATTCGCATCCGAAAAACAGTAGGTAATTTGCTCTGGAATTATTACAGAGGTTGTGTGAAAAAAAACACAGACGTGGCAGATTTGGACAAGATTAAAATCGCAATTTGCGTCTGTGAAACACAAATATCTCTAACGATCCCCTGTAAAACTAGTCCCGTCCGAATAGGGCTTTAGGCCACATTTACACTGCAGTTTATACTATGCACTTGGCAACCCAAAACCCAGAGTAGCTGTACTGACAGGTTGCCAGGTATACGAAACAAACCCAGCCCAATTGCTATAGCCCAAATCTAACCCAATCAAGCTTTTACATGTTTTCCCCCTCCTTTGAAATAGTAGGGAGAAGCGACCTCTTTAACCCGTGGACTACAAAACAGTGCAAAAATTAGTGCAGCAACATTGCAAAAGTACTTGTCAACACTGTGTACAGATCCGATTCATATCAGATTTATTTCCACATGTGAATGAGGCCTGAGACTGATCTGAGAATATTGGAATCCATGTGCTTTTTTCCTGCTTACACGGTTGTGGGTCATATCCGATCTGTGCCACATGGGAGGAAAAAAATTGGAACTGGTTCATGTAATGTAAATGCAGCCTAATGCTGTATTAGGGCAAACTCTGGACAGAAATCCCTTTCAGGAATAGCTACACTTTGAAGAGCTGAGAAAATTTGTTAACAATCACATTTGAAGGAAACTCTGATACCCTTTAATGTGCATTATGTACATTATGCACATTTGGCAACAGGATTCGTTCAAGGAACCCTGTTGAACAGAATCGGAGAGCTATCTGACCCTCCATAGACAGCAAAGCAACTGAAATGTTCCCAGGTCCAGAAACGCAGTAAATACATTAGTAAAACAGTCCATGTGACATCAGTGGCTCAGCTTCAGTTTTGCGACGCTACAAGAGTACTTTTTTTGCGCAAAGAAACAAAAACAACAATTTACTCAACAATTGTTCTCCCCAGAGTTACGTTTTCCACCATTTTGGTGAGTACCCAAGAACATATTTGACGTAATCAGCGTTATTTACGTTCGGGGGAAAAGCGTGCATGAACGTATAATCTGCATAATAAGCATTGTTTACGCTTGGGGGAAGCATGCGTATGTATTGTGCTACTCTCTAAAATGCTGTCTATGGAGGGTCAGACAGCTCTTCGATTTAATTAAAAATATCTTAATTTGTGTTCCGAAGATGAACGAAGGTCTTACGGGATTGGAACGACATGAGGGTGAGTAATTAATGACAGAATTTTCATTTTGGGGTGAACTAATCCTTTAAAGTGCTTGAAGTACTTGAATTTGACTTTTTGAAATATAAGTCCTGGAAAACCCTTGAAAACAGCCATATTTATGAAAAAGTACTTAAAGTACTTGAATGTTTAAAAGGCAGTAGATATGAAATCAGTGTTAATTTTTGTTTTTGATAAAAACAATCTTTTCTTGCAAAATTAAAGATGCAGTGCATCTGATATAAATACAGAGCAGTTTCGCCTGGCTTTCGGGAGCGCACCAGATCTCGCAATATAGGCTAACTCCTTGAGGTGAAAAGTGGTCTCGCGATATCAGTGTAAATTTGATTTTGGGGTAAAACCTTTGATAGTGCTTGTATTATATTATTCGGTCTTTTATTGCATGTGCTGTTTGTTTGGGTTTCATTTATGAACGCACATGAAGTCTGACGCACTTTGTGTTGCACTGTTATCATTTACAAGCGTGGAGCACATCTCCATCTCAGCAGCTCGGTCCACAAACTCTTCCTCTGCATGATATCCTGTGAGTTTGGGTTGCTTAACATTCACATGGGAAAACAGTGCTCGTTATCTCACTAGATTTGTAATGTAAATCATTTATAAACCTATTCAAACACAGGAGAATATTTCCAGATCAACATATTTCTATATGCGATTTGTTGAACATCGCTATTTCAAAACAAAAATTCAAACCCTCCCTCTGAGTTTGCATGTGTCCAAATATTAAAATTATATGGATTTAAACGTTGAATCATGCTGTAAAATGAAGCACCACCAGGCCATTGGCACCCTCTGCGGGTATTTGTTATAATACATAATGTACTTGAGTAGGTTATGTTCATATTATGTATTGGCATATTACATTATGTATTTTAACATTGTTGTTCAATAAACCCATGTGATTACTTGGTTTTGATACTTTATACTTTATTTGAACCAATTATTATTGTCTCATCGTTAGTTTAATATATATAAATGTAGCCAATATAAAGCCAGTTTTTCACTTAGGTCTATTTTATTACTAAAAAAATCAGATTACTCAATTGTCAAAATAACCAGTAAGTTAGATTACTTGATTACCAAGATAATCATTAGTTACGGCTCTAGATTCAAAAAACTACATTGTTTTGCTTTTTGTAACTAAAAGAAATATTTTGTCATTGAAAATTTCTTAAAAATAGTATTCAAATATTGTCGTTCTAGTAAACCAAGTATCTGTATTTTGTCTCATCTTGTGAGCTAAGTTTATTGTCACACTGCTAGTGTCTACAAGCATGATATAGCTCATAACTTTCCAAGTGTATGATGAAGCTTTTACTCTTCAGGTCAATCATATATTCCTAAAAAAAAAAAAATAACTTGAATAAGGAAAGCGATAACTTTGCCATAGTATCCTTTCAGGTTGCCACAACCATGGCATGCTTTGCATGTGCTGCACTTTATTTGTACCATTTTGTTTTATTAGTTTATTTATTAGAATTTGAAAGATAATAACGATATTGTGATCTCTGATTTTAGTCCCTGAAAACCAAAAAAGTAGTGCTTGAAAAGTCCTTGAAAGTCCTGGAATTTCATTTTGCAATTTCTGTATGAACCCTGTGGCAATGTTTCTGGCCTAAGACTTACTTGCCACAGTGACAGTCAACTCTTGTTTCTTCTGTCCAGCCATATTTTGTGCAAAACACGTGTAGGTTCCTGAGTCTTCACCACGAGTGGGGCTGAAGATCAGGTCTAGTTTATCCTGATACACTCTGCCCTCGGCTGGAACTCGCTGTCCCGCATGTTCCCACCAAACCTCTGGCTCGGGGTGCCCATGGGGCGCTCGACACGTCACCCGCTCCAGAGAATCTGCGGTGAACACTCTGGACTGTTTAGGCATCATGTCTTCGATTTCTGAGGAGAAAGAGTGACAAGAAACAGGTCTGAGAGCAAAGCAAGGAAACATGTAATATGAGGTATTAGAGAAGGGCTCCAAACAGTTCATCTGAGCATCTGAACTGTGTAAGCCGCTCTGTCTTGTAAAAGCACCCAGGCAGGTGCTGTAAACAGAAAGGGATTAGATGAGCTTCGTCACTGAACTCTAGAGATACACTTCATCAGGAACTCAAAGTTCACCAGTATGTACCAAGCCTTTATACAATTTGAGTGAGATACAACGGAATCGCTATAAAGGTTAAATAGTAGGGAATTGAACAATTCTGAGTCTGATTTCAAACTTAATGATGATGTTAGTATCTTTTCTTTTTTTAAATAAATAAATCACGGGACAAGAAATTAGTTGCATGTCATTTAAAAAAAATTTAATTAAAAAGGTTGGTCACGTTTTATTTTAATGTCCAATTCTCGCTACTAACAAACCATTAACTATGATTTTGCCTCAAACTCCTAATTTGCTGCTTATTAATAGTTAGTAAGGTAGTTGTTAAGTTTAGGTATTTGGTAGGATTAAGGATGTAGAATATGGTCATGCATAATATGTGCTTTATAAATACTAATAAACAGCCAATATATGTTAATAATAGGCATGATAAGCAACTAGTTAAAAGGGAGAATTGGTCCCTATACTAAAGTGTTACCAAAAGGTTTTTTTTTTTTTTTTCTGAAAAACCAAAAAAACTAAGTGCAGCTATACAGCTTTTTGTCCAATAAATTTATTTCTAATGTTAAAAAGCATCTAGAACTACCCGGTTCTTAATAGCAATAACAAGTAGCAAATCATGGTTCATGCTGTAATGTAAACTTAATCCTATTGGCTGTTATTAAAAAACAAAAACCTTTGATATGTCTAGCTCCTACATCACTGCATGTCTAACCGCACATGAATAGATCTGAGCGCATTACCTGCAATTCGCAGTGAGGCCTCGAGAGACACAGGGGGGCCACGGGGCCCTTGAGCCACACATTTATACACTCCTGTGTTTCTCTGCTTCACCTGAGTAATGACGAGGGATCCATTGCTCAGAATAAAGACGCTATAGGAAAGATAAGAGGTAAATGGTAAAATCTATGCTCATTTAAAACTTTATAAAGAGGTGCACAAATTTCTTCTAATTGCACTCAAACTGAATTAACATGTAGTACCGGCTCTTGTTGGCCACAAGCTCGTTCTCATGGTACCACTCAACGGTAGGCTGCGGTTCGGCCGTGAACTGACAGTGGAAAAGTGCTTCCTCATTCCTCATGACTACCAAATCTTCTGGCTTCACCACTGGTTGAGGGAAACTCTTATCTACAGAGAGAGATAAAGACCATTTATTACTTCACGGGAACATAAAAGTTAAATGACAGATTCTCAAAGAACCAAAAAAGTATGGATGCACCGAAATGAAAATTCTTGGCCGAAGCCGAACAAAATGAAACACTGGGCCGAAGGCCAAATACCAAACACGGTTTTTCGTGTTTTTTCCCCCATATATTTTGCCAATTTTTTTTTACAATTGCATTAATAAAATACCCAAATTTAGCTTTTTACTGTTTTGTCTTGCTTTTCAAAGAAAAAAATAATTACAAAACAAGAATTTAAAAATATTTACTTAACACTGAACTTGTTTAACATTCTAGCAGACATTATACCAACAAAGCACAATTTACTTTTTAGGGAGTAACGCAATATTGTAATGCATTACTTTTAAAAGTAACTTTCCCCAACACTGCCGAAAGGTTTGCTGCAGTAGCGCGCTACTCTATTTGATCACATCACGTCATTGTTCGGTACAGTTTATTTGTTTTTTTTGTTTTTTTGCTTATTTGACCAAACACAGAAAGAGCTTTTTATTTTCTATTTCCAGCCAAATAATTTCGGTTGTCAAACATTCGGTGCATCCCTACAAAAAAGTACCTGTGTTTCAACAATACATCCAAACACAATGACAAACACACACCTATGATGTTGAGGGTGAAGTTGTCATTGCTGCAGACATGGCCTGCTGCATTTTTCGCACAGCAGTAGTAGACTCCGTTGTCGTCAGGACTGGCATTTGGCAGAGTAAGCGTTCTGTCTTTGTTGTTGATTTTGTAGCTCTTCTCTGATAGTTGTGTTCCATCTTTGTGCCAGCGATTGGTTGGCCTGTAGATCGAGTCAAGAGCAGGGTTATAAAAGCTGAGAAAACTGAACGAGAAGTTATTCCAGATCAGGGGTAACCAACCCTGTTCCAGCAGAGCTAGAGACCAGAGACCTGCCTGTAGCTTTCTAGTATTCCTGACCTTGACTAACTGGATCAGGCGTGTTTGATTAGGGTTGGAGCTGAACTCTGCAGGACAGTGGATCTCGAGAGTTGCCTACCCCTAATTTAGCTGCAACCCTAATAAAATACACCTGAACCAGTGAATCAATGTCTCCAGGATCACTTGAAAATAACAGGAAGGTATTTTGGAGCAGAGCTGGAATTGGAAGTCTTCAGAAAGGTTGTTCTGCAGAAGCACTTAAGATTACTTACGATTAAATAAATCTTTAGATTATAGTGTGCTCCAAGTAGTTAAAGATGCTATGATGAATTTCAAACTAAATTCACTGTCTCCATCAAGCAAGACAGTAAGAATGACCAACAGCCCCTTAAAAAGGCTGCAAGTGGATTGAAAATCAATGCAAGGTAGTACCACAAGCCCTTTCTTCATGTAGTTTGTTGATATGTTGTGAAAAATAAATACCGTTGCTATGTTCATGAGTATGTGAGCACAGAATGTTTTGGAATATTAGATGTGGTATTTGGGATATCGCAATGAATGAATGTTTGGCCAGCGCACTGGAATTGTGCAGTCCCACTGAACATACTACATGTTAGGGCTGGGAAAATAAATCGATGCATCGCGAATCGAGAAATGATTCTGCATCGATTCTGAGATTTTCCGAATGCGTTGCGATTCTTTCTCGAGTTGATTCTGAGCTTAGTTTTGAACAGCAGATGGCGCTGCATGCTTTAGAAACAGCCGTACTCTGCTTGTTTCTAAATTCTTACACACTTGAACCTAAAATAATCATTAATAAAATTCGAAAAGGTTGAAGTGAATTACAAGGGTGTTCACACTGGACTGTGTTTACATTAATCTGGCGTCATAAAAGTATTCCGAGCCGAGGTGAAATTACATGACAAACGCACAAGCGCTCTTCAGCGCTCTTCTTCATGAGCATTTGAGTGTGTGGATAAAAACTAGAGTAGAGTGCCATCTGCTGTTAAAATCTAAGCACAGAATCTATTCCTGAGAGAACCAACATGCATTCGGAAGATCTCAGAATCGATCCACGAATCAATTCTGCATCGATTTATCGTCACAGCCTTACTAAACGTGCTTTAAAAAATTTCAAATGGGCAATTTACCTTCAAATTCTGCCTCATTTAATATGACACATTATTCAGGTAGCTGGATATAAGTTACACGCCTCTTAAGCCAAGGGTGTCCAAACCTGTCCCTGGAGAGCCAATGTCCTGCAGAATTTAGTTGCAACCTGCCCCAACACACCAGCCTGCAAGTTTCTAGTAATCTGGAAGACCTTAATTAGCTTATTCAGATGCGTTTAATTAGGATTGGAGCTAAATAGTATAAATAGTCTGCATGATAGTGACCAGTCAGTCGCAGAAATGGACACCATGTGCCTTAAACAGAAAGTATAATTCCTTCATCTGCATTTCGCTCTGGCTCATGGACAGTGCATGTGATGTAGTTTCCTTTTTCAGCATAGTCCACTGATGTTCTTGCACAGTCCACAAACATGCTTGTCAACAGACAAAAGAAAAAAGGTCCATTAGGTGTCCATCTAGACAAGGATTAGGCAAACCTGTTTCTAGAGGGCCACCGTTTGGCAGAGTTTAACCCCAACCCTAATTAAACACACCTGAACAAGCTAATTGAGGTCTTCAGATTTTCTAGAAACTTCCAGAGAAGTGTGCTGGAGCTGGTTGGAGCTAAACTCTGCAGGATGTTGGCCCTCCAGGGGCAGGACTGGACGCCCCTGATCTAGAGTATACAAAATTGTGCAAGATGTTGCGGAGTGCTGAAAATTAAGAATAACTGGATCTTTACGACAAGAACGCAATGAGTACTTGCTCTGCATTATGAACTGCGTGTGAGCTTGTGTAGCTAAAGTTGCTCGCATCCACAGCATGTTTCTGATCTAAGGCTAGGAATCAGACATGCAGTTCCTCACCGTGGGTGTCCATCTATGTTACATCGTAGCACTACTTGTGATGAGCTCTGAATCTCTGCCTCTGATTCTGGACTCTTCAGACTCACCATGCCACTTTCCAACCCTGTAAGACAAGACACGTTAAAGACTAACAGCTTGATGATCATGAGATGGCTGAAACCCTTGTCGAAACTCTCGGCACTCATCAAAAACAAACTCCCCCATTCACACCATTTGGTCATGCTTTGTGCCCGCCACAAAAACAGGCCTCTCCATTCAGTTGACCTTACTTGTTATCTGACACAAGCAGCCGGACACTGCTTTCAACCAATTAATCTTGGCATTGGGCATAAAGGGGCGCTTTGTCTGGCTTCCACTTGCTGGCTCAAAATAACCTTCTCTCACACGGGCGTTGTTTAGCTTGCTGCAGTCGCAAAGGGAGTGAAGTGGGATGGCTAGGAAGGGCCAATGGTTCACATGTGTTTTTACACGCAGAGAAAAGCATTTGCAAGAGGCAGCAAACACAGGGAGTTTGACTAACTTGTTAAAGGGTTAGTCCACCCAAAAATGAAAATTAGCCTGTGATTTACTCACCCTCGAGGCATCCTAGGTGTATAATTAATAATAATAATAATAATAATAATAATAATAATAATAATAATTCGTACAATTATATAGCGCTTTACACGGAAGGGGGGAATCTCCTCAACCACCACAAAAATGTGTATATGACTATCGTCTTTCAGACGAATCCAATCGGAGTTATATTAAAAATTGTACTGGCTCTTCTAAGCGTTATCATTGCAGTGGGTGGGTGTTTCTGTACAACAGTCCAAAACATGTCAAATAAAGTGCACGCATCCATAATAAAACGTGCCTCACACGGCTCCGGAACATGAATAAAGGCCTCCTGTAGTGAATCCATGCGTTTTTGTAAGAAAAATATCCATAAACGTAATAAACACTTTGTTCTCACTTCCACTGACTGTGGTATGCAGACACCGTTCCGGCGGATGACGTAGGATGTCGGCATCGCATGATTAGTGACGAACGCGGCGAGAGAACAAAACGCCGGTCACAAATTAGAAGTACAAACTGAGGATTTGAAAAGAAAAATGTCAGAGGATTTCGATATAAGCCAAGAGGAGACTGGTTTTCCTTTGCTAAAGTAAGGAAACTTTACTTCCTTTGCACCTGTAAACAAACTCGTGAGACTAGCGTATCTCAGAGGCGCGCGTGCTGCGCATACGTCCTACAATTTTTAAAGGTATTTTTACGATATTAAGATATTTTTCTTACAAAAACGCATGGATTCGCTACAGGAGGCCTTTATTCATGCTCCGGAGCCATGTGAGGCATGTTTTATTATGGATGCGTGCGGTTTATTTGACGTGTTTTGGACTGTTGAACAGAAACACCCACCACAATGATAAAGCTTGGAAGAGCAAGGATAATTTTTAATATAACTCCGACTGGATTCGTCTGAAAGAAGAAAGTCATATACACCTAGGTTGCCTCGAGGGTGAGTAAATCACAGGGCTAATTTTCATTTTTGGGTGAATAAACGCTTTAAGAAGGGATATATTGAGCGTTACACTCACATTTGATGTTGAAGGAGGCCTCGCTGGTGTGGTATTCTTCGCCAGTGCTGTTCTTTGAGGCAAAGCACTTGAAGTTTCCTGAGTCGAGCGTCCTGTCAATGGCAGTGAATTTCAGGTTGCCCCCTTCCAGAAATCGTCTCTCCGAATTGGTGACCATCTCTCCATTGTGTTTCCAGGAGTAGACGACACCTTGAGGGTCATTTACTTCGCACCGCAGCATGGCACTGCGCCCATGCAGGGCATCCTGGGATTTTGGCTCCTTGGTGAAAGAGAACGAGGCGGCTTGCACCAGGATCACTATCAGGAGAAGAAAAAAGCACAGGCATGAAGAAAGATAACCTAAAGAACTAATCTAGCAGATCAGTGCCAGCGCTTACAGGTCCAGACGGACAACTTGTGATGTTGATTAGCAAGATGCTGAAATGCAGGTGAAGGAATGTAGCTTTGAGAAAAAGCAGAACACCCCCTCACCCCTCCCTCAGACTCTCAGTTCATTCTTTGTTTTCATCCAGCTGGAACTTCAAGGCCAGACGCCCAGGTGTGCTTTAGACAGACAGGCCCAGCTGGGCTAGACGAGACAAGATCTTTTAACGCTGACCAGTCTCTCTGACCCAAACGATAACCTTAAGCATTATGTATTTGAGTAAAACCATTGGCCCTGGCCTCATTTCAGATCAAAGTGTGGCTATAGTGTGTAATAAGCACCTAAATTGTATACTACTGAAATGCAGTTTACACTGAAGGAAAGCATGCGAGGCAAGCACATGAATACCTGTATAAACATGCACCATGAAGCCCAAAGTGTGGACATTTAGCATTACCTTCATCTGGACAACATTATTTCACTTCAAAATACATGCAAGTTTTCCATTTTTCACTGTGAAGAAAACATGCTATGGTTGTGTTGGATTGTTAGGATGTTCCAGATGACGCTACAATGTTGTGGGTGGCTAATGAGGTTGGTGTGTGTGTGTGTGCGGTAAGTTCATATTTGCTTGCTATGGTGCTCTGAATGATTGCTAGATCAGTTCCATGATGATGTGGATAGTTGCCAGGACGTTGCTATTAGGTTGCAAATGTGTTTTTAGTGGGGGACTGCAGGTGTAAGATAATGTAATTGGATATTGTTGAAAAAAACAATAGAACCTTCACAAAAAAATCTAATGGTTTCCACTACAAATACCATTACAAACATTACAAACCATCAACTTTTAACCATTAAAAAAATGTTTATTTTTTTTGTAGTGTGTTTTGGGACATATTCCATTAGGATTTATTGGGTTTTAACAAGCCACCAATAGAAGGTGGCCAATTACCAGTAAAGACCCACAGGGTCCATTACAGTTTCCATTAAAACCAATACATTTCCCATTATAACCAGTAAAACCATTACAAATTTTATGATGGTGTCTATTGTTTTTTTCAGCAGGGATTATGTTTTTTTTTTTTTTATGAAAATGTTGTCAAATATTTTTGACCAGGCCACATATTGCCCAGGCCTATCACAAACAAATAAACCTTTAAGAATAGTTGGCTACATTGAGGCTGATGAGTTGCAGAGCAAGCAATAAAACTGAATGAAACATTTTGTAGCCAAACAACTTACTACACTCAACAAAGTTGGCTGTTCAAAAGCACAAGTACATTGAGTGCATAGCTAATATATCCTAAAGTATACCCAGTTCTTGGGTTATTTCGAATCGGACACCACAGAAAAATGACTGGAAGTCAGTTGTGAACTCACAATCGACTCTGAATGATTCAGAGTCTGATCTAAATTGCTTATTCGTAAGCAACTGCGAGGCTGATTTGTGAAATTTTTGACTTGCTCATTAAAAGAACCAGTGCATTAAGAGGTATTTGTTGGTGACTCTTGTCAGCTACCATTGTCTTGTTTTTGCACTTTACATGAAAGCCAAAGTGCTGTCTAGCGATATCAGTGAAGCACCACCATTCTCAATCACTGTCTACAGCCTTTTCATGTAATAAAAATGTGTTTGAAGTTGAAGGCAACTGTTGCACACAAAATGGAGATTGTGCCCTTTATTTTATGGTTGAAACAGAAAGAAGCAGTGGAGAGATTATTAACAGGTCATTTTATTTATCATCAAACTGATACAGAATATATAGATTTATCAGCTTTTGCCGTGATTCTGTTAATTTTTTGGATCGCAATATTTCGAAATTCGCTATATAGTCTAGGGTTGTGCCGATAGATGATAGTATCATGTATCAACGATAGTCAGAGTTATCTCCTGTGGCTGATGCCTTTGATGATAGCAAGACTTATTATTATTATTATTATTATTATTATTATTATTATCAGGCTAGTAATACTATCTAATTAAAGGGATAGTTCACCCAAAAATTAAAATTGTCATTAATTACTCACTCTCATGTCGTTCCAAACCCGTAAGACCTCTGTTCATCTTCGGAACACAAATTAAGATATTTTTGATGGAATCTGAGAGCTCTCAGACCCTCCCATAGACACCAAGGGTTCTTACACGATCAAGGTCCAGAAAAGTACCAAGATGATCCACAAAGTAGTCCATGTGACATCAGTCTGTCAACTGTAATTTTTACAAAGCCACGAGAATACTACGCAAAGAAAACAAAAATAACGATTTTATTCCACATTTCCAGAGATGGCAAAAGTACACACATCCTTTGCTCAAGTAGAAGTATAGATACTCGTGTTTAAAAATACTCTGGTAAAAGTAGAAGTACTGACTACACTTCTTTACTCAAGTTAAAATAAAGTAGTATGGGATCTGACATGTACTTAAGAAAAAAGTACCCATTACTACCACCTGTTTTAGTGTCATGCTGGTAACTGGACCTCACGTCATACTGACACATTAATAGAAAATAACTTACACTTAATATTTAATATTACATTTAATATTGTTAGCTAATGAATGTATCATGACTGAACAACTACCATGTAGAACAGGGCAGGACTGGGACAAAATTTCAGGCAAGGAAATCTCACACTCATCCAGGCCATCCCATACACCCACAACAAATTCTGAAACCACAGATAACCATATTTTTTATTTTATTTTATTTATTTTGTATGGCCATCACATATACATATACACACACATACATATATACACATATATATATATATATATATTAAGGTTTAAAACCTTAGGCTGGGGCCATGCAGTTCATGTATTGAACTACACCTTCACTTCCATTTTCCTTTTCAGTCTCTTCATTTTCCATTATATCTCTCTACATCTCACTTTGTGTGTGTTTACTTTTTTCACAAATTTTCTTGTACCTGTCACTTTTCCCATCAGCCATCTACTGTTATGAACAGAACAGTCTCCACCTGGTTGCAAAACAACCACCTCATTGTATTCTGTTTGCAATAACATAACTTTATTTTAGTTTAATTTAAAATATCACATTATGACCATGTGTTGTTGTTCTATCTTATAATGACTTAAATAGGCTACTATAGATTTAACAGAACTATACTTTCTAAATTGCCTAAATGTCAAAATTAGTACAATAATAATTACATCATGACAATATCTTTAAAGAAAAATCCTAATACTGTACGTTATTGCCTTATCATGAGTCATATTTTTCTCTTACCAAAAATTAACCATGGTTTATTACGGTAAAAGTTTTTTTTTTTTTTTTTTTGTCAGATTGATTACAATCAGTTTTAATTTACAACCATAGTTTTACTACACATTTCATGGTTAGACTATGGTTAGTGTAGCAAAACCATGGCTAATTTGTTGTAACCATGGTTTTTGGTTTGAATTTTTTTTAAGGGCTGTGTTGTTATCTGCCTGAGCTCCCTCTAAACGCATTATAAAACAATGTTTTATAACATTTGTTTGCCAAATTACTACTGTAACTTTACAGTAGATAATAATGATGTCATTTATCACAGTATTTTGAGTGTTGATAATTTAGTTTAGTTTACAGCAGGCTATTATTAATCATCTGGCTGCTACTGCTAAGAGTTGCTAGCAGTTTAATTCTTAAGTAAACAAACACAAAACTACAGCCTATTTACAGATGAAACTGACCTGCACTTGAAGTCATGAACAGGTCAGTAGTTTTGCCTCTCTGATCCACTCCATTCTCGAGTCTTTTGCATTGATTACTCTGATAGAAACCTTTTGGCGGAGACACGGAGCATGCGCAAGCCGAATCGCGTTGCCAGTCAAGACTAACCAATTCATGATTTATTATAGATTTGTTATCAAATGGTGATCCACCAAAACTAAAGTAACGAACCTGGTTTGAAAATGTAAGAAGTAGAAAGTAAAGATATTTGTGTAAAAATGTAAGGAGTAAAAGTAAAAAGTAGTCAGAAAAATAAATAGTTAAGTAAAGTACAGATACCAGAAAAATCTGCTTAAGTACAGTAACAAAGTATTTGTACTTCGTTACTTCCCATCTCTGGTTCCATCATATACAGTGTTGCGTGTTATAACCAATAACACACGATTATGCTGAGCTTATGAATGCAATGGCCAATCAGAGGCCTTCAGATGAGTCATCGCTGAAACAGTGGAGTTTCGTTGTTCATCGAGCTCACTGACTGAATTCAGCTCTCTCGCAAATTCTCTCATCATAAACAACAGGGCAGATGTACGTGTGATGTACGTACAAAAGAGATTTATTCATCATAAAGTGTAGACTGCTTCACTGATTATAACGGGAGTGTTTTTAAAGTGCATATACTCACGCTAGACTGAGTCAGTGACGATGGTCTTTGGTAATGCAAATGTTCTTTGCTTGTTTTCTGTAGCTGCTTTTTGAATAACTGAGGAAGTGTAAGCATTATAATTTATTAACTGACAATGTTTCTATTAAATATTGATCATGTTAAATACAATTTCAGTCATATTAAAAACATTAGGCTGCTTTTAGCCTTACGCTGGAGCTGGTTCAAGTTCTGGGTATGAAACGAAGTAAATAATTAAATTAATTAGCACGATAGTATCGTGAATTAGCGATCTCACAGACTAACAATAGGACGATATGACAATTGAGCATATCGCCGAACACTTATATAGTCTCTTCCCTAGTTAGAAGTTTGTTTAAATCCCTAATTCAACTATGAGCAATAGTAAAGTTCATGCTTGCTGGCTGACAAAAGCTGATACGCCAGTGATGATCTTCAAAAACAACTGATGGTTTTATCTCATTCCTGTAAAAACACCATTCCAACGTGCCAACTTTTACTTCTAGACACAAAAAAAAAAAAAAAAAAAAAAAAAAAAAAAAAAAAAAAAAAAAAGAGCCAACCCTGTGAATGACAGGCGTCTCCAGGGTCTAATTTCTGGCGCCTCTGCCCATTTTCTACCCCGCAGAGTGAAGCTCTGAAGACGTCCCATTCAGACAGACAGACAGTAGTCAGTCCCACTCCAGCGAGCACAGCTCATGCTGGGAGAGGACCAGCATGCACTGGGAATGAAGCATGCTGAAAATGAAATGAAGCCCGGATTCGAAAATGAAGCCCGGATTCCCTGTGAAGTGGACTAAAACATATTCAATAAACAGCTGCGATGAGTGACTGAAGTTTGAACCATACAGAGATATTTCATGAGTCTAGCTGATGTTTGAGGGGGTGAAGGAAAGTTGCACCTGTCAGGAGTGAGATAACCTCTTTAATTCACTCTGACATGAGGTCAACGTCACATCAGCCTATGAAACCCTGTTTCTACATGTCATCTCCACCTGCACCTGTGTCAGTAGGTTACACTTGAGATCACATCATATAATGATCTTCAGGTCCAGCTAAGCTATACTTAATTTAATTATTACAATATTCAAAATGTTGCTAAATTTTATGTCTTGCCACCGCCTTAGCTTCCTTACCCATCAACAGAGCTGGGCAGTAACTGATAATGTGTAATCTGGATTACATAATCAGATTCCTAAAATGAAGTACTTGTAATTAGATGAAATTACATTTTAAAATACTTGTAATCAGACTACAGTTACTTTTTTATTGATTACATATTCACACAATAGCAATAAAGTAGTGCTGGGAAACGAATAATCGCGATTAATTGCATCCAAAATAAACATTTTTGTTTACATTATATATTTGTGTATACTGTGTTTATATATATATATATATATATATATATATATATATATATATATATATATATAAATAAATAAATAAATACACACACACACACATACATACATACAGTGGTGTGAAAAATTGTTGGCCCCCTTCCTGTTTTTTTTTTTTTTTTTTGCATGAACCAGCAGAATTCATGGTTCCATTTATCACAGCAAGTCTTCCAGGTCCTGAAGCAGCAAAACAGCCCCAGACCATCACACTACCACCACCATATTTTACTGTTGGTATGATGTTCTTTTTCTGAAATGCTGTGTTACTTTTACGCCAGATGTAATGGGACACACACCTTCCAAAAAGTTCAACTTTTGTCTCGTCAGTCCACAGAGTATTTTCCCAAAACTCTTGGGGATCATCAAGATGTTTTCTGGCAAAACTGAGACGAGCCATTATGTTCTTTTTGCTCAGCAGCGGTTTTCGTCTTGGAACTCTGACATGCAGGCCATTTTTGCCCAGTCTCTTTCTTATGGTGGAGTCATGAACACTGACCTTAACTGAGGCAAGTGAGGCCTGCAGTTCTTTGGATGTTCTTCTGGGGTCTTTTATGACCTCTTGGATGAGTCGTCGCTGCGCTCTTGGGGTAATTTTGTTCGGCCGGCTACTCCTGGGAAGGTTCGCCATTGTTCCATGTTTTAGCCATTTGTGGATACTGGCTCTCACTGTGGTTCGCTGGAGTCCCAAAGCTTTAGAAATGACTTTATAATCTTTTCCAGACTGATAGATCTCTATTACTTTCTTTCTCATTTGTTCCTGAATTTCTTTGGATCTCAACATGATGTCTAGATTTTGAGGATCTTTTGGTCTACTTCACTTTGTCAGGCAGGTCCTATTTAAGTGATTTCTTGATTACGAACAGGTGTGTCAGTAATCAGGCCTGGGTGTGGCTAGAGACACTGAACTCAGGTGTGATAAACCACAAATTTAAATTTGTTTGATGATCTGAAACATTAAAAAGTGAGACAAACATGCAAAAAAAAAAAAAAAAAAAAAAAAATCAGGAAGGGGACCAACAATTTTTCACACCACTGTGTATAAATATGTATATGTGTTTATCTATATACATACATTTACATATTTATATTATATTTTTTATTTTATATAAATATACATAATAAATAAACATAACATTTTTCTTAAATATATACATGCATGTGTTTGTATATATATATATATATATATATATATATATATATATATATATATATATATATATATATATATATATATATATATATATATATATATATATATATACACACACACACATAATAAATATACACAGTACACACTCATATATTTTGTAATCAAAAACCTTTATTCTGGATGCGATTAATCGTTTGACAGTACTACAATAAATTATTTGAAATGGTTCTTTTTCATCTTTTAAAATTTCATTTCTGAAACAGACTACCGTTTATGTTTATATTCTTATTATTATTCAGAAAGTCTTCCAGTTTTGTGGATGTTCACATAAAAAGTCAAGTGGATATAATTACACAGAAAATTGAGAGGCCACACAGCATTTGACCACTGGATGTACGAAAATCATTTCAGTTTTAAGAAGTGTTTTCTCAACATGTTAACACTGCATCAACTACTCATGAACACATTAATTTTTATTTGGATTATCAGGCCAGTGGTTTGTTTAACTATGCATTACCATGCCTTTGGAAGAACTCACAAATTCATGTTATTTCTTGTTTACATGTAGTTCAGGGATTCCCAAACTTTTTTGTCAGCCAGTCTTCTGGGATTTTAAGGTAAAAAGTTAATTATTTAGTAACACTTTTGCATGTTCATTGTGCTCTTAATGGTCACATGACATGCAGGTAAATACTTAGTTCATCTTTTTTTTTTTTTTTTTTGACAGTGTTTCATTTTGGTTGAGGTTTTTTAAAAAAAATTTATTTTCATTTATTATTCTTATGATTTAACTTAGTGTGTCATTAAACATACAAACCCCCTGCAGTTCCTTCATGAACCCAAGTTTTTAATGCACTTCATGTTGTTAATAGCAAAGAACGTAACATTTTTTTTCCTTTGTATTTTTAATCAATATAGTACAAGATTATCCTATTTAAATCAATGTGATTAACGAGTTAGGTCAAAAAGTAATTAAAAGGTAGTCTGATTATATTACCTCGAATGTGTAATGTAATGGATTACATTACTAACTACAATTTTTGTCAAGTAATTTGGAATCAGTATCGAACTACAATTTGTAAGTAATCTACCCAGCAAAACAACATTACAAGCAAGCTATTTGTAGTCTTTACCAATGACAAAGAAATCTTCTGACTACTTTTGTGTTTTCTTATGCAGTTATGATTACGCCTGCAAAGAATGCGCTCCCACAGAACTCTTGACAAAAGCTAATATCACCAAATGCTGTACGTAAACCAGCCTCGCCTGTATCACTGTTTTTCCTCACGCAGACAGCAATCATTACGTCTGTATTCAGAGGTCTATGGAAGGCAGAATCATGTCTGTACATGTAAGTCTCCAGTATACAAGATCTTTATCCATGAACCTGACACTGAGAGATCTCTATTGTCCTCAAACAGCAAAGTCTGTCATCTTCTTCAGACCTTATTCATAATGGCTAAAGTTTGCTAGTATTTTGGAGAACTACCATACTAGTACAGCAATAAAGGGATATCCTGAATTCAATCAAGTTAATCTTTATGGATAGCATTCATGACATTCATTAACATTGATGATTTCATCTTTTCCCTCAGTTACAATTGAAGAAGGGCTGTAACTAACGATTATTTTGATAATTGATTAGTTGGCCGATTATTTTTTCGATTAATTGATTAATCTGATAAAAATAGCAAAATTTTCTTCTTTTATTTTATTGACAAAAACACTTCCACATTCTGCCCAATGTCCTTCAAACAAACGTGCCAACTGAATGCTATGAAAACAGTGCTTAATTTATTAGACCACCTGTCATAATAAAGAGAAAACACAAATATTTTAGGAATCTGTCAAAGAATTGTTTAAATCTAAAAATGTTATTGTCATTTATTGGGCAAATAACAAATGGAAACAACAAAATTTTTATTCACATAAAAAAATAGCCTCCTGCCTTTCATAACAGCATGTATTCTTGCTGGCATTGTTTAGCTACATTTTGACTGTAATTGGGTATCTGAAAAAATCTTTCATAGATCTTTTATAGATCTAGATCTTCATTCTTTCATAGATAACAGAAATAATTATATCATAGTATTAGAAATAGCCTACTGTCACTAAAGAGCTTATGCATATTGGAGGACTAACCAATACAGATAGCTAAAAAATTATTTTAGTAAACACCAGTACTGTTAGTTTAGAGAAGCAGTGGCACAAAGCTTACATTAGGGATATGCCGGTATCAAATTTTCATGTTGCGATTAATTGCTAATGCTTTTATCACGGTATGCGGTATTATCACGATATTGAAATTTAGTTGCAAAAAAGTGTTGTCATAATACAGTATAACAGGTTTAATAACTTTTTCTTATAACAAAAATAACTGAACTTTTAAATAAAATAAATCAATATACAAAATGTATAAAGTTAAAAATTTGACAGATTAAAGTGCAAAAGAATTATGAAGACCAATAGGTATCACTTTACAATAAGATCTCATTAGTTAACCTTAGTTAATGCATTAACATTAACAATAAGCAATAGCTACATTTGCTACATAAGTTATTAATCTTTGTTAAAAAATACAACTCTTAGTTCATGTTAGCTCGGGTTCATTAAATAAAGTTGCAAGTTTTGATTTTAACAATGTGTTATTAAATATCTGAATTACCTAAGATTAATGAATGTTTAGAAAAAAATTTAATTGGGAGTTTGTTAACTAATAAATTAATGTTAACTAATGAAGCCCTAATGTAAAGTGTTTCTGTTTATTTCAAACAATATCTAGAGCATGTTGTAGTCCAAATTAAAATGTAAAAAGTTAAGTGAAAATAAATGGCCTATTAAATATTTAAGTATTTGGCGCTGTGATGAACACCATAGCGAATACACAAATCTGAATGGCTGTTTAAATCATTTAATTACGTTTCAGAAACAGAAAGTAGCGCAGCTGCTTTGTTTACGGGTTTCCGTCGTAAAAGCTGCATTTCTGCTGTTCAGCGCCATCTGCTGTCAAAGAGTGAATGTGCGTGCCCTTTAATCCAGAATGTCTCTCACGCGTTCCACCATGCGCTTCTCACCCGTGCTTGTTTACATCAGAGTGCACACGCGTCTTTGATGCAGTTTACAGCAGTGTTGTGCACTGTGACCAGTTGATGGGAAAAGTATTCTTAAATTGCATTCAAAATTCTGAATAATTTGTAATAAATATTTTTTCTCTGTATTTTGATAACAATAACAATATCATGCATATTCATTATCGTGATATATCGCATTACCGAATACCGGCACATGTCTAGTTTACATTATTTGTTATAAACCTTAAATACATTTGTTTTAATAAATTTGTTAAGCACTGTATATAGGCCTATAGTTTAAATCTCTTCATCAAAAAATAAGATAATAAAGATAATAAAGACGAATAAAAACACAAACTCAGTGTTAACCAACTTTTTGATCAGTCACGTTTACTGTAATTTCTTTATCCTGTAAAATCTGATATTTATATTCAGACAACTATACATGGTTATCCCTTTACAGTTCCTACTCTCATAAAATATGTGCACTACGTTGACTTTTAAACCTTTATTTAATGTTCAACAACAGTTATTTCAGCACAATGAATGTTTTTGCGCTGAATATTAATCCCTCTCTGACGCGCGTTCATGCGCTCGCGCTCATTCAGTAAAGATTTAAACTTAACGCAGACTGTCAGGACGGAACTTTATGCAAAAATGCTCGCGTGAATTT
The DNA here is from genome assembly GCA_039654775.1 of Spinibarbus caldwelli. NCBI lineage: Eukaryota > Metazoa > Chordata > Actinopteri > Cypriniformes > Cyprinidae > Spinibarbus > Spinibarbus caldwelli. The sequence goes on along the minus strand of CM077230.1, from coordinate 32,740,677 downwards.
GTGACATTTACAGATAAGGATATGACCGTAAACTGAACATTTTTGCGCTGAGGACACACACGCATCTGTCAAAGCGCCTGACAGGGCAAGCCATTACGCTAATGCATTAGCTTAAAGCTTAAAATAAAGAATTCTCGTGTTTTGTGCAGCTTGGATCACGTTCTTCTCCTGCAGCATCTCATTCTGTTTCCTCCACTATTTTAGATGCATTTTGGCCACAGAAATGCGTTATTCAGTGCTGTAACGTTAATTTGACGCGACCGGCTGAAGTTGGACGTGCACTGTGGGCAGACCTGACTAATCGATAATGAGAATCGTTGTCGATGATTTTCATTATCGATAATAATCGATTTTATCGATTAGTTGTTGCAGCCCTAAATTGAAGTCTATGGGGCAAGTGTACCTGAGGATTTAAAAGCATTCATTGAAGAAGCGACATGATTTTGTCCTTAAAAAAAAAATTCTCTTTGTTTGCCTTTTGTTTACACGTCATGTATAAGGCTATGCTAATTATTGTAATGAACTGCATTTTAAATAGTGCTGTCAAATGATTAATCACATCCAAAATAAAAGTTTTGTTTACATAATATGTGTGTGTATACTATGTATATTTATTATGTATATATAAATACACACATACAGTATATATTTTGAAAATATTTCCATGTATTTCCATTTACATTCATATAATTGGTATTATATACAAATAATTTAAATGTATAAATATTAAATATTTTTCTTAAATATAAGCATGCATGAGAGTGTATTTATATATACATAATAAATATACACAGTACACACACATATTATGTAAACAAAAACTTTTATTTTGGATGCGATTAATCGTGATTAATCGTTTGACAGCACTAGTTTTAACATTCATACCAATGCAACTTCTCACCCCATCTACTTTAAAATACATTTATAAACGCAATTGTCGTTTGCTTTTACAAACTGCAGGTCAAAGCAAAGTACAGCCGGGCAATGATATGTTCCTCCATCCGTAGCAGGTCAGTCCTGCCACAAACCCTCACCAATACACAGAAACACAAACCACTAACACAACTACACAAATAAACCCAGATGTATATTTCTCCTTAAGCCCATTTTCCCATCTAAGGCTTGGTCAGAGAAACAATCTATCTGCGGCTCTGTGTGACCAGAAGACCTTGTCTGTTAGCTCCCATGTGACCATACGGCAGAATTAACTCGCCACTCAACACCAACCACACAGCTGCACTGACAATCGCTACACAATCCCACTGACCGTGACCGACCACAATCAAAAGCTTTAAATAATGCAGGAAAAGAAACTCCAAATGTAGATTACGGTAAAAGCGCTTAGTTAAAACAATGGAAAAATATACTATATCTATGGTTAAAACCACAATAGACTCACATTGTGACTACACCAGGGTTATTATAATGAAATAAAATAAAAGCCATGAAAAACCCTGTCATTAAAAAAAAAAAAAAAAAAAAAAAAAAAAAAAAAAAAAAAAAACGACTTCATTTCAGTTAGATGCCAGGGTGCAATTTCTTATTTTCATTTAGTCTAAGATCAAAAAAATGAAAACTAAAACAATAACTATATGTCGTTAACTATATAAACTGTTAAAAATTACAAAAACACAATTTCTAAAACTTTAACTAAAATTAAATTTTTATACATTATATCTTTAAATAACTTCTGAACATTTAATCAAATTTAGCTTATGATGACTAGTATACTGTAAAATAAAGAAATATAATAATTTGTTATTATTATTATTATTATTATTATTATTATTATTATTATTATTACGTCTAGGTTGATTAGGGCCCAAAAATTTTAGCCTGAATATCTAAGCAAAAATTTCTTAATCATAGTATAAATCATAATATATATGACAATAATTGCAATATAATTTTTTGGCCAAATCAGGCAGCCCTAGCGTATATTCGTAAAATCGTTCTTACATAAATATTTGCCTTGAACTGAGCTTTATGCCATTTTAATTTATTGCAATATTTCTAACAATTTTTTTCTTTTTACTTTATTTACATTTTACTGTTACTCAAGCACAAATTTAGCTTAAGTTTATGCAAATTAGCAGTGAAATGAGGTGTAAACCAGACAGTGATCTGCACCCAGACATAGTTCACTGTCACAGAGTAACGCCTGACCAAACCAAAAGCACGACTGCAATTTCCAGCAATTAAACCACAGACAGGGTCTGCGGACATTTCTGGTAAAAAAAAAAAAATAAATAAAAAAAAAAATAATAAAATTTTAGATGGAACTGACAACACTACATTACTCAGATAAGTATAAATAATCAAATCAGCCAAACTAAAAATGGGTAGAGGTTCCTTGATGAGCGATGTAGATGCTAAAAATTGAAGAACATTTTGAAGAAAATTGAAGAACATAGTTTTTGACATTATATCAGAATAAGAACTAACATCAAAAGTATTTTGTACAGGTAATAGGCATCAATGCATGTTCAAATGGGACTAACTAGGGTGTTCAATGTTTTAAATAAATCCATTTATCCATGTTGTGCTTATTCTCTGAGTTATTCAAGTTCTCAAAAGCCAATACCCACACGACTTTCATTGGCCCTGATGAGAGCAGGATGCTTCGGGCCAGGAGCCCTAACCTGGCTGAAGCTGCTCTCCACTTCCTGGATTCCTGTGGAGGAATTTGAATTTTTTGGGACAAAGATGCCATTCATGGCCTCTCTACAACTAACAAGCCAGCAGAGGACCAGGAGAGGAACCGGATTAGCTGAAGAACATATAAACTTTATGTACATACTAGGCTGGCTCACAAAACCTCTCCAAAGAGCAAGGGTTGTGCTCGAAAACTATCAAACTCTCTGTTCAAACTGGCCTCTTTCAACACGCAAACCTCAAGATACTGGATGCACCAAAACATTTGGCTGCAACAGCCTGAATGACGGTTTCTGACATTGCTTTGTAAACATAAAACACACACATTTTATATCAACATTAAAATGCATTAAACATTACATTACATTACACCACACCGGGCTTAATGTAAGAACTGCAGTGGGTTTGAGTTGATAAAATGCTAAAAATTAATTAAATAATAAAAAATGTAAAATAAATCATTTAAACACATGAACACTAAAAATAGAAATACTTTTGTTTACCTGCATATCAATGTGACCATTAACCAACATCAGAGAATTGTAAACATGCAAATGTGTTGTTAAATTACTGAAATATTAACTTACATGAACAAACAATAATAAACATGCAAACAGCAATGACATTAGGTTCAAAGTTCATTGTCAAAGCTAAACGGTATGACAAACAATAGGATTTTTAGAGAGGAAAATTTAAAAGAGAAAAAAAAAATTATGAATGATTTACTGCCACTGTGTGAATAATATGTAATCGTGTAATCCATAAAAAGTTACTGTAATCTGATTATGAGCATTATAAAATGTAATGTACTCTAATTACAGGTACTTGATTTTTGTAATCTGACTATGTAATCCAGATTACCTGTAATCAGTTACTACCCAGCTCTGCGTACTTGTGTTAAAAGGTGCAACAGCTGGTATGCTAGGGAGGATGAGTTTGAAAAAGCCGTTGATTTATTAGTCCTACATATGAAACAAAGCCCACTGGGGTGGTGGACTCAGACCATACTGTAATTTTAGACTTGCCCCACACACTGTGCCACCCACAGATGTTGAGACAGTAAAGCAGAGGAGTGATGGCGAACAGGGATGCATGAAGAGACCCACATACCCTCATCAACAGTGGCTGATGAACTTCACCTGTCCTCTTAAAACACAAGCCGTTTAATTGGGTTGTTAATCTGATCTGAAACCATGAGAACGGTCCACGTGGAAACGTGAGCAGTGAGGAACAACCCACGGAAAATAACAGGGGTAGGAACTGGACACTTAAACTTTATAAGATTATGAGTTTTCAATGTTTTTTTTTTTTTTGCTGACATTAAAGCAACAATATTGTGAGATGCAATACAGTGAATTAATGCATATTTTACATTTTATATACAGTTATGTGGAGCAGGATTTTGGACCAATGAGTTTTCATTGTAGCCACAACTATAGAAAACAATGCAGTGTATTTGCATAACCAACTTAAACCATTTGTGAAATCTGCCTGGGGAAATATTTTGCCCTCAGGCAAAATTACTGATTGAAATTACTTCCAATGTGAAATTACTTTGGTGAAATGTCATTGCACCTTTACATGTAAAATAAAATTAAATGCAATTGAGCAATAAGTTTGTCAATGGCCGATGCCAACAGAAATCATGGCCAATGGCAAAAATAAGACTAATGAGATAATTTAGTGATGTAAAATAAATATTCTTATATTACTATCATATTTACTCAAATTTTACTTATAACAGTAAGTAAAATTTCAGTAAAAGACAACGTTGTATGTGTACTATCCAACCCGAATCCAAGAGAAAATGCAACTATTTTACAAATTGCTGACTTCATATGAATTTGTATGATTTGATTGAGCTAATAAAGGGCCACCTCACCCCTAAACTAAACCCTCAGTGATTGTATGAATGACAATCAACAAATTCGCAACCAATTCGCCAATACGTAAAATGTCATCAACTAGAGCTGCACGATTCTCGATAAATTGAGACACAATTTTTTTTTTTTTTTTTGTTTCAAATAGAGATCACGATTCTTGCACGATTCTGAACTAAACAAAATAACATGTAATTTACTGGACAAAATGTTAATTGCTGCAGTCCATTTAAAAATGTTTAATTAATTTGAATTAATTAACGGTTTGAATGAATGATTCAATGACTCACTCATAAATATTTCACTTGTTTCATTAATGAATGAATCAGTGTTTTTTGAATGAATCCCTTGAATGAATGATTCAATGAAATTCTTTTTTTTTTTAAAGTCACTTGTTGCCACCTAGTGGCGAAAATGTAATCAACACAAAGGTTAATTGAACTGCCAATTACATTCAAAAGCTGATCGCAATCTTTTACCGATTAATCGTGCAGCTCTATGATCAACACACTCTGACGGAAATTCATAACCATCTATTTATGTGGTCAAATTTTGAAACTGCCACTAGCTGATAGTTATTATACCTCAAATAATGGCCATATAACAGCTAATAAACAAATAAAAAGTAGTCTATAGGCCCGTTCACACCAAGCACAATAACTATAAAGATAACGATAAAGATATCGTTCTAAAAATCGCTCAATATTAAAGAATAGCATACCACAGCTATAATGATAAAAGCACAGAGAAACGATATCGTTGGAATCACTTCTAGAACGATTTTTTTTTCCAGCTGATGAACAACAAAAACATTAACACCCAATCAGAATCCATCCTACTGTCACAAGCTCGAGAATTTGAAGAGGCAGAGGAGCGTGCGCTTACAGACGATATCGTTCGCTGGTGTCGTACGGATATCGCAACTGGATTTTAGTACCATCATTACTCAAGGAAAAATTAATTATGTTTACATGTATATTTTACTATCAATGGTGACAGAACACCAGTTTCTGCAGTTTCTACTTGGTAAAAAGGAACATTTTAGAAGTCATCAAAAACATCTAACAAAGATCTAGCTTTAGACATGACTGGTATTTGGCGTTTAGTGGTTTCTCTCCCTGAGGGAAACTAGATATCGATGCCTGTTAGCCCTAAAACATCCCATCTGACCCCTCCAGGCCTTTGACCCCAAAACACAGAGATCTGCAAGGTTCTCCATCATCTATTGAATAGGTGGGAGCCTCATTTCATGCAGGAAGGAAGCAGTTTTTGCAGCTGTTCGCGGTATCACAGTCATCATATAGTGCTCGGACACGGCTGAACAGGTGCCACTGCAGGATCATAACGTGTAAGAAGATGGAGGCGGCTACACACGCATGCAGTGCTGGCTGAAGGGTTGGGTGGGGTTAATGAATCAACCAGAAAAGACCACTGAAAATCCCATCTGATCAGGGCATGGCCGGCTGGTGGAGCTGCAAGACGCCAGAGAGGAATTATATTACAGAGCATTAGCGCCCATCGTGCCGATTTAGTATTGAGGGAGTGTTGTGACAGGAATTTGTTTATGTGCAATTATTTACAGTAATTGCTGGACAAACTATATTAAGAGACAATTTCAAGTCAAACAAATAAGTTTAGAGTGAGGCAACTTTTCTCATAACAGGGCTGCGTTTGCCAAAAGCACCGTAAGCCTAAGTTGATCGTAGCTCCATTGGTTTCAATGGGTCTACGATGTCCTTAAGCTTACGATGCTTTTGGGAAACGCAGCCCAGGTCAGTGACCATAATCTTTACTTACATCTGTGAATTTTCAAATCTTTTGAATTCAAATCTTAATTTAAAAAAGAAAGTTTTGGTGGACAATTTCTTTCAAATATTCATAGTTGTTGTTAAAATACTCATTATTAAAAGAGTGTGCCAAACTATCTAAGGTGAAGTGTCCAGAATTAGTTTTAATGAGGTTATCTTTATGACATCAGGACAGTGACAGCGTCTGGAGGGTGAAACCCGTGACACAGTTTGTATTGTGCTCCATTCAGTGTTCACTGCTATTCACCAGGAGGTCTGAAAGGTCAAAATGAGCCTCCACACTTGTGGAAACCCAACACCGTACATCATTAGCAGGGCCAATGGCATTGCATGCAGAAGAAAAGCACGGCTTATCTGTTTATATGAGCGATGATGGGTGGGATGGGGTGGGGTGGGGTGGCTTTTTGGGAGGGAAATTACTAGGGTTCAAACCAGCAGATTCCTGAAAATAACAAATGCCAAAACCAATCTAGTTTAAAGTACAACACACAAGTTTAGAAATGTACTCTTCGTACATTTATCATGGTTTCGTATTATTTTGCTTGGGGGAAAAAAAAACGACCATTTTCAAGAAAGTTTTACATGTAAATGACTCTAAAAATGCGTGATGTAACCAATAAAAAAACAACAACATTTTCTTTATACCCTAAATGTGTACAGATCATAATTATTTGCCTTTAAAATATATTTTAAAATATTAAAATGAAATTTAAAATTTTCATTTTAAATACTTATTTTAGTTAGTTTGTTTTACAAATGTCATGAATTATTTATCATAGATAACATTATGCTTTTTGGGAGTCACAAAACATGACATTTTACAACTAAAACTAACCTTGCCTGGTCATAAAAATGTCAAACTATCATTATTATATTTATAGTTAAAGAGACTTATTGACCTTGACACACAGTCATAAAGATCTGCAGGATATGATATGTCATGTTTTGTTTTTTCACCCTTTATGTGTCTACATGTTAATTAGACCTTTGATTTTTTCCTATAATACTATTACAAGTTTAAGTTTTCTTTTCAGGAATTTCATTCTTTTAATGACTTTTTTTCTTCATTATCATACCAGTAAAGTTATATTGCACTTTACATTTTTGACTTTATTCCCCTCAAAACAATATCAAAATGGATTTGAATTTAGAAATTAAAAACAGTCATCATAGAAGAGGAGCATTAAAGTCATTGTGCATATGAATTGCATTTGTAATGTATTCTTGAACACATTCATAGATATAGATAAAACGATGAGGCAGTGCCATTTAGGCCTTACAAAAAGCATGCATATAGTCTGTTAAGAGGTAAGCTAATCATAATGTAGGCCATTTACATGTAGAAGTCTTAAAGTTGCAGATGCAAAAAATATTCTGTGAAAAACTAAATCCTTGACTAGCATTATAAACAGACGTCAGTGACAATTTTTAGCTTGTCTTCATGAATAAATCAACTGCACAAAGATGAGAAGGAAGAGCATATGTGTTTAATTTGAGTCCAAGTTCATGACTAAGCACTCGTTCAGGGAATGCGGTCCCGTCCTGGGGGTCACAGCACAATGCAGGCTCTGCAGGACGTCCCACAGCCTTCTGTGACCCTCCACGTGTTTACAGTATGAGACGGGGAATGTGATGCAATGAGCCATTCTCTGACATTACAGCAACATGATGAGAGCTTCACACACTTGCAGCGTTGCCCTCAAACTCTAAACAACAGGAGCATCTGATGAGAGTTTCAGGAGACACCATGGAGCCCCAATACAAACAGATTTTGTTTAACACAAGAGACACAATACAACAAACAGCATACATGCACACTATTCCAGAGCTATTGTTTGGACGAAACAAAACGTTTTCCCTTCAGAATATCAAACTAAACACAAACTTCTGGTTTAAATATGAACTAAATGAGGCCGAAGTCCTGTTTATTAATGATTCGAAGATTTGCTCTTGTGAGAGGAGAAAGCAGCACACGGTACCATCCGAGGAATACGCACACATTTTTCTCATTAAATATCATGTGGGCGGCATTGCGGTGAAGGAGGGGAATGCTAAATACAGAATGGGGGAAGGGCAGGCCAATGTAACGTAAAGCACATGCACTTCTTGTAATCACTCTCATTCTCCTATCAAAACTAACAAGAACCACTTGCTCTGCGAAGAGCTCGCCAGAATTCACCAGTCTACTTCACACAGACTCAAACCACTCAGTTTATCTTCCAGCCTAAAACCTTACGTAAGCATAAAAAAAAATTTAAAAAAAAAACTTTGTGTGTGTATTATATATATAAAAGAAAAATGTGTGTGTATTATATATATAAAAGAAAAATGTAATGCATTACTTTCCATAAAAAGTAAAAGTAATGCATTTCGTTACTTTTGCGTTGCGTTTTTGTCACCAGGGCTGGGCAAAAGTTACATTTAAACAAAAAAAAAAAATCCAAAAGTTAAATTTTTTTGGCAACTGTAAAGCCTCTTTAGCACCAAAAGTGAAATTAATAAGCCTCCGGCTGAAGGAAGTGGCTCTGCATTTAGGCTACTCCCAATTTCTCTCAACACGGGACCGGAAAGGTGTCAGAGAATAAATGGGAAAACAAAGTACCTTGTGTTACTAATCTGAAAAAGTAACTCAGATATTTAGTTACTTGAAAAGTAACCTGATTAAGTAACTCGTGTTACTTGTAATGCGTTACGTAATGCATGTAATCAGATTACTTTTATTAATCTTAGTTCACTTTAATTTCAAGATTTACTAGTACATTATTAAAATCAAAAGTTGTGTCTGTTGATATTTAATGAGCTTACATGAACCTAATGAGAGTTTTTATCAACTAATGTTAATAAAAATTAATGAATACTATAACAATTTTTTTTTTTCATGGCTGCAAATACAGGCATAAATTTCTCTTCTGTGTGGTTTTTTTTTTTGGTTTTTTTTTGGGGATGAAATATGACCGTTTTCACCCAAAAGCACGAAACACTAGCAATGAATATTTTGCGGATCATGAAAACCAGTTTTATTTTTATAACTTTGAGGGATTATGTATATAGTTTACGGAAACTTCCACATATGCCGTACGTATCACAAGCAGATAATTGCATTTGGTCAAACAAATTTCCCTGATGATGGAATTACGGTTTTGAAGAACAGCTTGTGAAAATCTTTAGCAGACCATTGGAGAATCCTGACTAAGCCTTGGCAAAACCCACGACTCGAATGGTTTACAGTAGAGGAGACAGCTGCTTCTGCTACATGATTGGGTTTCGAATATATGGAGATTACATTCAGACAGCAGGTAAAGAATGAATTAGTTTTCATTTGCACTACTTCAGATTCATTCACATTTTAAACATGTCTACCTGTTTGTGTTCCACAGAACAAAGAAATGCAAATGGTTTAGATCAACATGAGGGTGAGTTCATGACAACAAATTGTCATTTTTGGTTGAGCTATCCCAATATTATGGGTTCAACCCACTTACAATGGGTGTTTAGCGACCTTGAAAAGTTATATCCAATTTTTCAACTCCTGGCATGTCAAACTAGTAGACATAGTGAAATTTGCATAATGTGTGCAACAACACCATAAAGGGACATTTACACTGAGACAAACTCAGCAATTGCAAGCGTATTTGCGTATTTACAAAAAAAAAAAAAGACCTCTTTACATTTATAACTTTACAACTCAAAACAAAACACAAACTCCAGATTTGCTATTTTAAACCCTCAAAATGTTTTGCCTCATAGACTTTCATTGTACACTGAAAAAACCATTTTCACTCTTAAATTGGTAGTAAATTTCACAATTAATTACAAAGAAACAGCAAGTAACAATGAATTAAACATGAAATTTTAAAGTAGAGAGACTGAAATGGTATTTTCTTGTAAAACATTTCTCTTTGGTTCATTTACAACTTGTGTTATTTTACAGTGTTAGTGCACTCACTATATACACTCACTGTACTATACTCAATATTTTCATTTGTTTTTACAAACTGAAACTCCTTTAAGTCTAAAATGGTACAGCTTCACGTTTTCGCTTTAAACTGAGCTAACTAATCTCATGGATATATGAGCACGACATTATCATAAAAGCCAGCCTGGCTCACGTTTCTGAAACTGGCTCCAAGATAAACGTGACTCCGATTTTTACACCAAGACCTCTGCGTTTCATCACTGCCGTTCAGAGTGGCAGCCGGCAGAGGAGAGAGCAACTTTACGGCATTTCAGAGGCTGTCGTTACAGAAGTTAATTAAGAAAGAGATCAAACAGGCACGCTGTCAGCTGCCCCCCTCTGATTCAATGTGGCTGGACGCCAAACACCGGGAATATGGAGAAGTTTAATCAGACTCAAACCAGTTGAGACATGCTTGACATGGCCTCCACTGAGTTTATTCAAGGTGATGCAGGGAGCACTTCTGTCCAAAAATGGAGATATTTCATAGCGTTGATGGTTTTACTATTATTCTTTAAATGTGGAAATGAGTGCACATGCTTAAACAGCAAGCAAAATATAGCCTAACTCATCACCCCCTCACAGTAACTTGCAAACAAAGGACAATGAGCAACATCACAAAAGGCTTCATTTTTTAAACGAGTGTGAACTTCCTGAAGACCTGTGTGATCTCAACAATAGTGGCATTTTACATTCAAAGTATGCCTTGAGATGCTATACTGTGATGGTCTAAGAGGCAGCGCAGTGTCTCAAGAGTGTCAAGCAGCTGTTGTGTCCATCAACGTGTCTCCTGTGGAGCTCATATCTTCTCTTTTACTTGATCAAACAAAATAGTTCTCCAAAAACAAAAAACTAATTCGATAAGTGACAACAGGTGGCAATGCCACAACTGAGAAAGGAGATTCATCTTGAACTAATGTGGACTTTAAGTATGCAAAGAAGATAAGAATCATTCATTTAAAAAATTACTACATTTCTGGACCTGGGAACATTTCATTTGCGTTGCTGTCAGATAGCTCTCCGATTTAATCAAAAATATCTTAATTTGTGTTCCGAAGATGAACGAAGGTCTTACGGGTTTGGAACCACATGAGGGTGAGTAATTAATGACAGAATTTTCATTTTGGGGTGAACTAACCCTTTAAAAAAGGAATAATTTGGCAGAAAGAAAAAAATTTTAATACAATTTAATTTTTATGCATTGTGTATCACGGAAATTAATTTTTATTCACTAATTCTCATTAATGCAGAAAAATATTATTCTCATTACTGTACTGCATTACTGTGCTGTATTGTGAAAAAAAAACAGAATACTAAAGTTGTTAAGTAAGTTTACATAATGGTAGAATTTTAAAATCATGTTTAATTTTATTAATACTGAATTTAGGCTAATTTAGGTTAATTTTTAATAAATCTTGTGGCTGAACAGGACTTTTTTCTTTTTTTTTGCATTATAATAATACAAATTTAAGGGAACATTGTCAAGACAATATTCTTAACTGTAAACCAAAAAAAAAAAAGGTTATGGTATGTAATGGCATGTAATGGTCCTCAAAATAAGCTTTTTTTTATGCATATTTCTTTTGATTTTGTGTTGAAATATGGCTCGGACGTGTTCATTGTAAGCTCCACTGAACACTTCAGCAGTTTACTCTTTAAAATGCTAAATTTATAGCAAATGGAAACAAAGTACAAACAAACAAAGTTATAAGTGACTATGAAATGCCTTTAAGTATTGGTAAAAGTCTACCAGATGGAGCCAAACTACTGTAAATTACAGAACAACTACAATCTTCTGAATGTTTTAAAATAAAGATCATTTTGCTTAAAGATCTGTGTTTGATTCTGACTAAAACATACATAAAAACCAAACAAAAAAAAAAACTTCTGGACTAGTCAGACAAAATTACAATACTAGGTTTCAAGTCTTCTCATTCATAATTTATGAGACATTGTTTTCTCTTTTCTCTTGTTGGAGTGACGTTTAAAAAGACCATGAAGTAAATGATTATGATAATATGATCACGACTACAAAACAAAGGAAAATTTCAAATATGTTATAGAAAACCATTTAATCAAATAGTTTTCAGTACAACACAGCAACTGAGATATAGCTAAAACATAACTGAATAAACAAATAGTCCTGATGTTCACAGAGTCACACCTTTACGTTGTATAGTGGAGGATATTTCTTCCCAGACCGTCTGCGATTAGCATATGAAAGACAGGAGATGGATCCCCTTCGTCCCTGAGATCAAGCAGTGCCCTCAAGTACCTGTGAAATGTTTCTAGCCTCCACCCTTTTATCTTTACAGTCTTCATGTAAATGCTGCAGTTTCTTCAATGGGCCCTGTGGCCATCCCTCCCTCCAACAATGACCGAAGCTATCTCTATCAGTTAAAAACTGCTAAAGTTTCCTAGCGGAATATCTGTTACACTCTTAAAAAAATAAAGGTTCTTTCTTGGAATCCATGGTTCCATGAAGAACCTTTAACATCCATGGAACCACAAAAGGTTCTTTATAGTGGAAAGAAATTCTTTAGATTATTAAAATGTTCTTCACATGAAGAATAAATGGTTCTTTCAAGAACCATGAAAGGTTTTTTGAAACTGAAAGGTTTTTTTTTTTAGATTATTAAAATGTTCTTTCAAGAACTGATCATGGAAAGGTTCGAGGAAGCAAAAATGATTCTTCTATGGCATCAACCCCTATTTGTAACATTTAGTTTTAAGAGCGTATAATCAAAGAATCCTAATGGAATTTTAAGTGAATTCCAAAATAACACAAAAAATAAACAGCAGAGCATTTAGAAAGCATAGTTCGAGTTGAACTAATAAAGTTCCCAATAACATAAACATCTCTGTAGGACATCAAAAAGACTTTTAAGAAATCCTTCAGGCTGTTAAAACTGTAGTTCTGACCAAGTAGCAAGACTTCCATATGCAAGCTGAACTCTAAAAACCTAAAATGAACAACTAATCCAGTAGGATCTAGATCTGGATCTAGAAACTCCAGTAGAAATCCTGAGAACATGTAACCGTATCCTCTTGTTTTTTTTGTTTTTTTTCTCTTCACGAAAGACACAAACACTCCTGTGGCCACATCTCATGGGTTCAATTAATCAGGAGATCCAAACAGAAAACTCTTTCAGTTTATGGGTCGCTCCACAGAACATCATGTACCACTTTTTATGGTCCTCAAAAGAGAAGCTTCAGATCTCACACCTCCCCAAAACTCCCTCAAGCTGAACTACAGCTCAGGCCATGCATGTTCCATTAAAGGCCACACAGATGTGACTTGACATACCTTGATTCATACTTTTAATTTACTTAGCATATTTTTTTTTCTTTCTCTGGAATTTCAATTACGTCTACATGCTGCATTGCTGTGAATATTTGAATAAACTTGTACTTGACTTGACCGAAGCAAAGTCTAATTAATATTCAAGGAGTCTTAAGTTGATGCAATTGATATTCAGTTCGTGTTTTACCTAAATGATAGACGTGCCTCTTGAAGTTCACTTAGACGCCTACAAATATGCACTGCAATCTAGTACAGATAAAAAGACAGACCCCTTTCTCCTTTCTTGGTCTCCTTTTACAGACTATTATGCCAGTGTTATTTTACAGGCCTCCTCAGCCCGTACTGTACTTGGGTTTCTGGAAAAGGAGGGTGGATTGATTCATTCATATAAAAACACGAGTGTCCTTTAGTTCAGTGCTAACACACTGGGACATTTTGTTTCTAAGCTTTGCATTTGCTAACACAATGACTGGAAAGTCTGTGTAAACTCACATCAAACTGCAATACATCCAGATTGAATCCAGATTCGAGTTACAGCGCAACTAAACTTCGCTTTGGCTGATAGTTTCATGCGCATCTGTCTAAACTATTTATGCATTCGGAAAAGAAGTGAATCGTGTTAAGTTTCCGAACCATGCAAAAACTACAAACTTGTAAGTTACTGTGTAACAAATATGCACGCTCATGGACGGATAGATGCGTTCTTACCTTCAGCGATCAAAGTGAACGCTAGGAAAACACTCTCTGCGTTTGAAAGTTTGCGCTCGTGCCTTCTCGTCCATAAACCCATGGCTGAAGTCGATAAAAGCGACGGGTATAAATTAAAAGCTCAAAAGTTCATGTATGTACAGATACTGCAATTGTGGGTTGCCGTATAAACGCTAAAATCCAGTTTCTTGGTTCCTCAAAGCCAGTGTTTCAGGAGTGCATGCTCGTTAGTGTGGAGCAGCTGAGGGTTTGGCTGGATGTGTCAGGCGCTCCATGCTGAATCCAGCAGAAATCTCCTCGAAATGGAGACAAAGAGCCCCTCTGAGCGTGTGTTTGAAGCAGTGCTGGGGGTTTGTGTGAGCGCAGGAGTCGTGTTTCTCTCTCCAGTGGGAGTGGATGGGTGGGTGGGCTCTACAGGAAGGTAAGTGTAGACCAGTGGCACCAGTCCCTAACGAGTTACTTTCACTCAGTTCACATGACCGAATGCATTAATATTATATTCAGCATTATTTAAAATAGCCGCATAAGTAACACTGTTGTTCAAAAGAATAGCACCTGGTCTCAAATATCATTTGTTCTTCATCATGACTGCCCTCTATTGGCCAGATCCATTGGTTTGCTGCAGACGTGCACCCGCATCAGTGGCATTGCAATTTAGTTCATTGTCATTTTGTTTATTACTTATCTTTTCCCTTAAAACTGTCTTTATAAATCACCTGGCTACTGAAAAGGTATTTTACCATATATGGCTATCATGACAAGAAAAAATCATGAATATAATCAAAAAGACAGAGTACAATTAAATGAAAAAATAAATAAAGAATGTTGATAACAAAACAGCTGATAATGTTTCCATCGATTCGAATTTAACTTATGCACAAAACTGGAATATCGCATAAAACATTTGCGAATTAATGCACCGTTTCCATCCAATGAGTCAAGAGAACGAAATCGTCACTTCCTGATGAACTGGCACTAAATATCACTAAGAAAAGTAGGATAAGCCACTGAATATAATCATTTTCATATATGATAAATTACTTGCGCCTGAGAACGAGCAGACGAAACACAATAAATGCTGTCATTGCTTTTGGAGGTGAATGCCTGAGTTTGGGAACGCAGTCGTGTAAGACAGACATACTTTGACGACAGACTTTGCTCAGGCATTTCAGAACGACCAAAACAACATTTCAGATGCTGTGCAACGAGATCAGTCCGCTGGTTAGTCAAGTGATCCCATCGTGCAAAGTCAGTTTATGCGACATTTCAAAATGCACATAGGTGGATGAAAACATAGCTATTGACTTCCATACTACGGAAGTCAATGGCCACGGTCAACAGTTTGGTTTTTATTTTTGGGTGAACTATCCCGTCAAGTAGCTTATTTCTTTAATTTCAAGCATTTGCAATAAACCTGGTGATTTTAAAATTGAGATTTCCAAGTTATGGGAATGCAATAAAAAGCCTTCCTTCATTGAGCACCATTTCTGTCTTTCTGGAAAGGTTTGTACACAAACAAGTGCACTTGTTTAAAGTTGCGATGACGCTGAAGTAGCGACAGATCTTCTCTTCCATATTGTGACGTACATCCAAGCGGAACAAGTGGGTGTGCTCTATGCATTGGTTGTTGACTGGATTTTTAAATGTGGCTGTTGCAGACAAAAGTGGATGCAGATGAACACAAGCTTCAAGATTTAAGCGGACTAAATGGCCTTGTCCCAAATGACACCCTAAGCCCTTGTGGTCTTCCTCTGAGTGCACACTTTTGTGACGTAATGCCACTTTGACTCCTGGTGGAGTTTGCGGTGGCTATTGTAAGTCCAAAATCTGCATGTTTACATGAAGGCTGTGTCCGAAAGCTTAGGCAGCTGACTTGTTTCCTCGCTGCTCTATCAGACAGTGACTTGCAAGCAATCATTGTGCATGATTTGCCACAGCCATATCACCCTGCAGCCCAAGACTGGTCGCCCACTGAAGCTAAGCAGGGTTGAGCCTGGTCATTACCTGGATGGGAGACCTCCTGGGAAAACTAGGTTGCTGTTGGAAGAGGTGTTAGTGAGGCCAGCAGGGGTTGCTCACCCTGTGGTCTGTGTGGGTCCTAATGCCCCAGTATAGTGACGGGGACACTATACTGTCAACAAGCACCGTCTTTCGGAAGAGACGTTAAACCGAGGTCCTGACTCTCTGTAGTCATTAAAAAATCCCATGGCACTTCTCGTAAAGAGTAGGGGTGTAACCCCGGTGTCCTGGCCAAATTCCCACCACTGGCCCTTGTCAATCATGGCCTCCTAATAATCCCCATCCACTTGATTGGCTCTATCTCTCTCCTCTTCGCCTGTAGCTGGTGTGTGGTGAGCGCACTGGCGCCATTGTCCTGTGGCTGCCGTCGCATCATCCAGGTGGATGCTGCACACTGGTGGTGGTTGAGGAGAGACCCCCCACATGATTGTAAAGTGCTTTGGGTGTACAGCAATACACATAAAAGTGCTATATAAATGCATCATTCATTCATTCATGAAGATACCTCCCAAAACAGATTTCGGATGGGCTTCTGAGGCAGCATAATAGTTTAATGATCTACAACAAAGTGAATATTTATTACTACAATACTGATTTCCTGCAAGATTACATCGTAAGTGGAAAAAGTTGGCCACAAATGTACATTTACACACAAACTGACCATCAAACGCAACTTTCAGACACCATTTTTTAGCTTAACTTTCAACCTTTGTCTTTATTTTTTTCAGCTTTCACCATTGGAATATCATTGGTGTATTTATCATGAGACGAAGGTATGTCAGTAGACAGGATGCAACACGATCACTGGATTCGGACGTGCCAGAGGCAGCACTTTTTAGTTTTCGGACGTAGGCGAAGTGTGCTATTTTGGACAGAGCCAATGAATGGAGAAGTCTTGCATACTGTATGTCTCCAGAGAGAAGTCTGTTGGTTTCAGTTTGCCAGTCCATCCAGCATATGTCGTGATTTGGAAGCTGGTATGCTAGTGTCCCTACCTGGCTTCATAACTTAACTAACAAGCCTCCATTGATCAACTAATTCCATCAGAATGATGGAACTAGTTGATAACCAGCATTTTTTTTTTCCATCATGGCTATGCTGGTCCCAGAGTGATGTTACCTAAACAGATATTCAGCTGTTTTTTTGAGCAGGTTTTTATAGGCACAGCACCGTGGGAGTTAGTTTGCTAGATCATTAGGTGAGAGAATAAGCTATGTTAGCACTTTCAGTGTGAGATTGGTGTCACCTTTGGGATTGTGTGGAGATTGAAAACAGGTGCTCCCGGTTCTGCAGCTTCACCCATGGAAGTGTTTGTCAAATGTGGTTGCCAAGGCTGATCCTGCTAATTTAGACGGCTTACCTTATACCATAGATTCTAGTCTACACTACCGAGGGTACCTTGAATTACCCTGCTGAAAAAACCAGCATATGCTGGTTAGGTATATTTTGACGCTGGGATTCTGGTTCTTTGCTGGTTTATGCTGGTCCTTTGCTGGTTTATGCTGGTCATGTGCTGGCAAAGAACCAGCATAATCCAGCAAAGGACCAGCTTAAACCAGTAAAAGACCAGCATAAACCAGCAAAAGAACCAGCATAAACCAGCAAAAGAACCAGCATAAACCAGCAAAGGACCAGCATAAACCAGCAAAAGACCAGCATAAACCAGCAAAGGACCAGCATAAACCAGCAAAAGACCAGCATACACCAGCATCCCAGCGTCAAAACATACCTAACCAGCATGTTTTTTTGTTTTTTTTTCAGCAGGGTAATGGAGCCCAATTAATGTTCTAACAGCTCACCTCCTCACTATTGTACCAGTGAAGCTGACAGTCAACTACGATTATCCACTTCCTCATCCTTGACAAGAGAAAGCTTACTGTAGAATCGAGCTATCCAGACATCACTCACAATGTAAAATCCTCGTAATTTAACTGCAGGTAGTGCTCAGAAATAAATATATATATATATATATATATATATATATATATATATATATATGTGTGTGTGTGTGTGTGTGTACAAACCCGATTCCAAAAAAGTTGGGACACTGTACAAATTGTGAATCAAAAAGGAATGCAATAATTTACAAATCTAGATAATAGAATATAGATAACATATCAAATGTTGAAAGTGAGACATTTTGAAATGTCATGCCAAATATTGGCTCATTTTGGATTTCATGAGAGCTACACATTCCAAAAAAGTTGGGACAGGTAGCAATAAGAGGCCGGAAAAGTTAAATGTACATATAAGGAACAGCTGGATGACCAATTTGCAACTTATTAGGTCAATTGGCAACATGATTGGGTATAAAAAGAGCCTCTCAGAGTGGCAGTGTCTCTCAGAAGTCAAGATGGGAAGAGGATCACCAATTTTTTCCCAATGCTGCGGTGAAAAAATAGTGGAGCAATATTAGAAAGGAGTTTCTCAGAGAAAAAATTGCAAAGCGTTTGAAGTTATCATCATCTACAGTGCATAATATCATCCAAAGATTCAGAGAATCTGGAACAATCTCTGTGTATAAGGGTCAAGGCCGGAAAACCATACTGGATGCCCATGATCTTCGGGCCCTTAGACGGCACTGCATCACATACAGGAATGCTACTGTAATGGAAATCACAACATGGGCTCAGGAATACTTCCAGAAAACATTGTCGGTCAACACAATCCACCGTGCCATTCGCCGTTGCCGGCTAAAACTCTATAGGTCAAAAAAGAAGCCATATCTAAACATGATCCAGAAGCGCAGGCATTTTCTCTGGGCCAAGGCTCATTTAAAATGGACTGTGGCAAAGTGGAAAACTGTTCTGTGGTCAGACGAATCAAAATTTGAAGTTCTTTTTGGAAAACTGGGACGCCATGTCATCCGGACTAAAGAGGACAAGGACAACCCAAGTTGTTATCAGCGCTCAAGTTCAGAAGCCTGCATCTCTGATGGTATGGGGTTGCATGAGTGCGTGTGGCATGGGCAGCTTACACATCTGGAAAGGCACCATCAATGCTGAAAGGTATATCCAAGTTCTAGAACAACATATGCTCCCATCCAGACGTCGTCTCTTTCAGGGAAGACCTTGCATTTTCCAACATGACAATGCCAGACCACATACTGCATCAATTACAACATCATGGCTGCATAGAAGAAGGATCCGGGTACTGAAATGGCCAGCCTGCAGTCCAGATCTTTCACCCATAGAAAACATTTGGCCCATCATAAAGAGGAAGATGCGACAAAGAAGACCTAAGACAGTTGAGCAACTAGAAGCCTGTATTAGACAAGAATGGGACACCATTCCTATTCCTAAACTTTGGAAAGCAATCCAAAGCAATTTGTCTCCTCAGTCCCCAGACGTTTGCAGACTGTTATAAAAAGAAGAGGGGATGCCACACAGTGGTAAACATGGCCTTGTCCCAACTTTTTTGAGATGTGTTGATGCCATGAAATGTAAAATCAACTTATTTTTCCCGTAAAATTATACATTTTCTCAGTTTAAACATTTGATATGTCATCTATGTTGTATTCTGAATAAAATATTGAAATTTGAAACTTCCACATCATTGCATTCTGTTTTTATTCACAATTTGTACAGTGTCCCAACTTTTTTGGAATCGGGTTTGTATGTGTGTGTGTGTGTGTGTGTGTGTGTGTAATTTACTGAAAGCTTTAGCCCTTATATTTCTACTGAAAGTAGAATAATAAGATGATGTTATCTGGATTCTCTGATTAAAAAAAAAAAAAAGTTCATCAAGACACACTTTAGGTTGGCTTGAGAAATCCTAGCCTGAAAGTTTAAAGCAGTTGTAAAAGCCTGAAGTTTGAAAATTTAGATGTTGATAACATGTTTCTAGCATGATTAGCATGTTTTTAGCGTGATTAGCCTGTTACTAGCATATTGCTGGCATGATTAGCATGTTGCTAAGCATGATTAACAAGTAACTTGTTAACCTCTGCAGAGAAGCTTTCTGCAAACACCAAAATGGTTACACTGAATGTTACATTTAGTTATTTAGAAGACGCTTTTATCCAAAGCGACTTACGAATGAGGAATGATTGATTACAATGAAAGAATGTTGCGGATGGAGAGGGCCCAATGTACTGTATTAAAATGAAGGAATTTTCTGTACTTATTTTTCACAGTTGTTATACCCAAATTTTGAATTACGTTGTGTGGATTGGAGAAATTGCCCATAAACATAAGGGATAAAGTCCTGGCAGGAATTTACTAGGACTTCTTCTGTTTTTCCACTAATTTTTTTTTTTTTTTTTTGTGCAGTCATCCATTAGACCAGATGTTTTCAAAATGTTTAATGCCAATTAGTCCCCCAAATATTTCTCATTTATACAGTGTAAAAAAAAATAAAGACGTTAAGACAGCATGTTTGCAAAATTAACTAATTGGCGTTTATATTGTTACTGAAGCCAAAGCAAAATAAATAAATATATAAAAATTTAAATACTGACTTTGTATTAAGTGTGTATTTATTAGTTAACTAAATTATTAGTTCATTAGTTAAAACTATTAAAACCATTTTGATACCTGAATTAAATATCATTTTAACTGAATTTTTTTTTGTGCTTTTCACAAAAAAAAAGTGCACAGTTAACTCTGACAGCTCTAAAAAAAAAAAAAAAAAAAAAAAAAAAACTAAACAATTTCCACTGATTCCCTAAAACCCTTTTATACCCCGTGCCACATATGATCTGGAGTTATTTCATTTGCAACTACCTGCATGCTCCTTACCCCTGATTTACCCCTTATTTACACTGCACGCGTCTGCAGCACGTTACGGCTTTACAGTGTAAATCAGGGGTCAGGGCTGTCTCAAATGGCATCAGGATAATTGGTTATTGTCCCACCACACCCAGATGCCCTCTAGTCTTGTAATTAACCTTTGTCAGAGTGGCATCACAATTGTGTGTTCAATGGATTTTTCTGTTGTTTAATAAAATGTAGACAAAACAGTAGACAAAAACTCATAAAAGTTTTGAAAATTGAGAATTATGATTGATTACATGATGTGATGTGATTACATGCATCTGAAATCACATACTTTCTGAATAGGTACTTCTTTTGAATAAGTTATTAAGTACTATAAGTAACTATGCTTTATATAGTATGAATGTATTATGAATGTAATCAACATTTATCATGTTGTCATTGTCATATGACCGACGGCATTGCGTTGCGCCCAGCATTTGTCCAGTGTAAAGCTGTGGTGAAAAACAGAATTGCAGCACTCCATAATTCAGAGTCGTGTAAAGTAGCGTAGCAAATTAGATGAAGTATAAATTATTTTGCTCGTGCTCATTACAAGTTCGGGCTTTAGTGATCCTCATTTATTTAGTTATCTATCATTTATTTAAACACCATTTGTTTTCTTATTTGTATACATTTATTAAACTTTTCAATTCTTTGCAAAGCATTTTAAGTTATTGTTTATATGTCAAGTGTTCTTTAAATAAAGTTTATTTGTATTATTACAGACTTGAGGAGGACTGTGCAAGTTTTAAAACACTTTGGCAAGGCAAACATCAATTAAAAGTACAACCTAAGCCATCAATGTCACAAAAGCTATTAATCAAAACAGTGCTTTAAAGATTTGCGCTGATGTTTTACATACGTTTGTACAATATTACATGAAACATGACAATACAATAGACTGATATGTAAATGCAGTTACATCCTTGAGACCAAATAGTGCTCAGATACAATACTGCTGCAAAGGGATATTTTGCCAGGTCCCATTCATTTGAAGAAAAAGCTGTGTTTAGATATACTAGACTTGCAGACTCCATCTAAAGAAAAGAGATCAACCAACATACCCGTAACAAAAACCATACTACTGCCATACTTGTGGCAAATGACTGATTTAAACTGAAATACACTACTAATATCTAACAGGTAATAATTTAATTGGCCCATAAGATAAAAATGTAGAAGATTCTGAGTTTTAGAAATAGAAAAGCTCTTGCTGATGATTGTCTGATAAATGGTTTGATAGTGTGTTACACAAAGTACAAAAAATATTTTAATTTACATGTTTTCCAACACAAAATTTCAATGACTGCTTAAAATTACAATAACTGTAAATATGTAAGTATCGAATCTTAATACCAGCTGCAAATCTCAAAACTGAACCTGTTTATCTATCAACATATAAAGTAAATAACAAGCTACAAATGCCGTTATTGAAAGATTTACGGTTTACAGTTGTGAATATCATAATATCCGAGTCATTGCCGACACCATGTTAGGGCACTATGGAAAACTTAGAAAAACTATTTTCTGCACTAAAATGAATTGAACCATAAAAGTGAATTCAAGTAGTGTATAATATTTAAATCAAGCAGAAAACACGGGAAGAATAATGAATCGTCTTCACACTATCCGAGTTAAAAAATAATGCCAAGGTGAAGTCACCCACTGATATCTCTTCCACGTGTTGACCCTGAAATCAAGAGCAGGCTATATACAGTGCTAATGGAAGTGTGTTATCTATATCTATTTGTGAAATAAACTGTAGTTTCTTTACTCACCGATTAAAAACAAATGCATTGCACTCACAACAATACAAAAGGATAAATGGGTTTTGATTGTGACAAGCTCCGCCCCTTCACTTTGAGACATTGAGCTACTCAAACGTCTCTAATGGCCTAACAGGCGAGCTGTGAAACGTTCACGCGCCACGGCGAATGAACCAGATCTCATTTCTGCGTTGGGACACGCCGGGATTCTCATACACGGCTACCATGTAGCGGTCTTGGAGAACATCCTCGGAGTTGCCCAGAAGCTCCCAAAGGTTGCTGATCTGACGAGAGATGGTCTCCTCTGTTGTGGTGCCATAAAACACCCTAGAATGGAAGAAAAGTTCAACTTTAATCATTCTAGAACATGCATACAGGTCTAAAGGTTGAGCTCCAAGGGTCTGGTTGGGAAGGGTGGTAGTGTACCTGGTTATGACCTGGATTGCGTCCCTGTGAACAATTCTGATATCAGGGTCAGATGGTTCAGGTGGCCTGGCCTGGAACTCAGCGGGCAGATAGTACGCAGTTAACACATCCTTCATGAAGTTAGTGCCGTCGTCTGCCATCCTAATCTCATTCACAACAGGTACTGACATGCCAAGGTACCGTCCTGGAGACACAGAGCCTAAACTGAGAACACTGGGAAACATTTTACCTGATTTTGATTCAACTAACTGTACAGCGTAAGGTGTGGTGATATTAGCAGAATTTCTGCGAATCTGGACTCAAAGTGGTTTCAAACCTGTTTTTTGGTCCACTTTAGTCATAGTTTTTTTAGCCCGTTCATTTTAATTTACCTTTTTTAGTGTTCAGTTCACCTGATTTTGATTCAACTAACTGTACAGCGTAAGGTATGGTGATATTAGCAGAATTTCAGCGAATCTGGACTCAAAGTGGTTTCAAATCTGTTTTTTGGTCCACTTTAGCACATTCATTTTCATTTTTTGTGTTCAGTTCACCTGATTTCGATTCAACTAACTGTACAGTGTTAGAAACGTCTGTTCCATGACTGTGTAAGTTGAGTGGGTATGAAATTCCACAGAAAAGCTAATTGTTTTACGGCAGCAACAAATGCATGTGTAGGCTATAGCTATCACTATAATTATGATATATTTACAAGAGTGAACTGTAAGATACACTTTAAAGTTATGACCAGTTTTAAATAAAAAAACAGAAAACTAAATTGTAACAAACAATAAAAGGCAAGGGTCTCAAAGCACCGACTTGAAATAGTTTGGTGGTTAAAGTTTACCTGTTGAATTCTCCTTGCAAATGAAGCGCATGAGTTTCATAAAAGCATTGGAGATGCTTTGCTCATACAGCATGTCTGCTTTATTGACACATGCCCATTTTCCTGGAGGATACATTCTCTCCTCGTACAAGACCTCGCCAAGCTGCACAAACACAAACAGACACTCATCAACACAATTACATTTAAACAAATCTTTTTAGTAAAAATCATTCGATAACAACTAAAAATGTCAATGCTTCTTGAGTACTAGTCAAAATGCTAGAAGTACAAAAATAATGTGCACTGTTAGGTCAAATTCTGATTATACTTATTCAAAAAATCCGGCTTTTGTTTTAAAAAAAGAATTAATTAAGAAACCAGGATGGTTTGAAAATGATTTCAGCTCAAACAATTAAAAATCTGTCAGGGTTGACAACTGATGGTCTTGATAAAGTAACCATATTTTGCATATCACACATGTAAAACCACTCAGTAACACTTTATTTTAAGGTGTTCGTAATACAGAGTAATTACCTAGTTAAATACCTAGTAGTAGCCGTTGTACTTCTATGGAAAAAAAAAATGTAATTCCCACGTAACTAAGTTATGGAACAGCCTGTAATTACAGTTTTTAATTATGTAGATGTAATAGGCAGCTACTGTTACACTGCTACTTATGTAACCAAAAGATTGTTACATATGTGTTGCAGACTTTATACAATATAATTATAAATGTAAGAACACAGACATAAGCTACTTAAAATAAAGTGTATCAAGATTGTACTTAAGTATACTTCATGTGTATCTATACTGTACATCTTATCCAGCTGCACTTTAGTTTGATTTAACCCACCAGTACACAGCTTAAATACAAGTAATACCCTTCTAATTACATTACAATTACATAATATTACAGAGGAATAAGCTACTTAAAATAAAGTGTATCAAGATTGTACTTAAGTATACTTCATGTGTATCTATACTGTATATCTTATCCAGCTGCACTAGTTTGATTTAACCCACCAGTACACAGCTTAAATACAAGTAATACCCTTCTAATTACATTACAATTACAGAATATTACAGAGGAATAAGCTACTTAAAATAAAGTGTATCAAGATTGTACTTAAGTATACTTCATGTGTATCTATACTGTACATCTTATCCAGCTGCACTTTAGTTTGATTTAACCCACCAGTACACAGCTTAAATACAAGTAATACCCTTCTAATTACATTACAATTACAGAATATTACAGAGGAATAAGCTACTTAAAATAAAGTGTATCAAGATTGTACTTAAGTATACTTCATGTGTATCTATACTGTACATCTTATCCAGCTGCACTAGTTTGATTTAACCCACCAGTACACAGCTTAAATACAAGTAATACCCTTCTAATTACATTAAAATTACAGAATATTACACAGGCATAAGCTACTTAAAATAAAGTGTATTAAGATTGTACTTAAGTGTACAAGTAGTTGTGTAACAGACTCGGCCTGTTACATATGTGTAACAGTAGCTGCCTATTACATCTACATAATTACAAACTGTAATTACAGGCTGTTCCATAACTTAGTTACATGGTAAGAACATTTTGTTTCATATAAGTACAACGGATACTACTAAGTACTTAATTAGGTAATTACTCTGTATTATGACACCTTAAAATAAAGTGTTACCAACAACTCTTCCTTTTTTCAGAACACAGTAATTTTTCCTTTTTAATGATATTTATATTTCTGTTTTCAAGTTATGGCCCGATGGTTTAAGAGGTACAGTAGTAGCTGATAATGTCACAATTATGATTAAATACAGAAAAAATAAAATGAAAACGGAGTGTATATCAACAAGTGCATATAGCCCGCCATGTTGGCAGAGGCATTTACACTAACTCTGGTCACCAACGTGTGACTGGGATAGTCAACACTACAAAATATGCTAGCTATATGCTTAAAATGTCTTTTTGACGCAATCGACCCAAGTTCAAATCTGCCTTTTGCCCAACTTTTTTCTCCCTTTTAAAATCTCACATCACATTGGAAAAGCATTTATTTTCCATAAAATAAAGGAAATAATTAAAAAGTTGAAAATAAAGTATAGGGTAGGGTTAGGGTAGGTGTAGGGAGGGCTTTAGTGTCCCAATATGTTGGCATCCATTTAATAATTTGAATTAAAATGATAATTTACAATCAATATGTTATTATTTCCTACTGTTTTGTAATGTACTACAATAATGAGGTGCAGGTAATTGCCAATATTTACAATAAGTAGTATAAATATAGAAAATCCTGCAATTTTAACAGTGTAAATAACATCTATCGTTATTTTCACAGTGTAAATAGCATCTATTGCTAAGAAAATACTGCTATTTTCACTTAGGTTAGCCTACATAGCATCTACTTGCTAAATGAAAACTGTACAGTTGTTCTTGTGAAAATCTAGTGATCATCTCTGATTAATTTCTAAGTGGAAGTGTTGCCATTTTCCTAATTGTAGACATGTTTTGCCCCATGTTTCAAGATCCAGTGATTACAAATTAACATAAAGCAGCACAAATGGGCTGATTTTACCTTCTCATGTCTGGAGATGGTGACAAAAGGCACTTGCTCTTGTTCTGAGGTCTGGTTCCTCCTCGTCATCTCCTCAATGGGTCCTCTCATCTCTACACAGAAACCAGAGTCACTTCACTGCTGATCCGAAAGCAGCTTGATCCATAAGGTTTACATTGAACTAGATCAGCCAGGGTCATTTCTTCTCCCACTCAGTGTCCATGGAGATGTCTCTCAGTGTGTTTCTGTCTTACCTCTGGGCACAGACACCTGGTGTGTCCTTCCCACTGCCTGCCAGTGGGCGTACATCCGGTCCTGCTCCTCCTCATCCATTGGCTCAGAGCTGTCGGTAATGTCATCATCCACCTGCTCGTCATCCAGTCCGTCGAGGTCCTCGATGGAGATCAGAGCCATTCTGACAAATGTGACGGCGAGGGACTGTGGAGCAGCAAGTCAATCAGGAAGCTCTGATGACAGAATACGAATGAGAAAATTAGCTCAGTTATTTACCAGAGCAATGGTTTTTATTGTCTATACTAACAGGGTATCGGCATTCACTATTAAATAATCAATCTGTTAGTCTTGATTTGCTCTCAGTGACCAATTTATTGATGAAAGAGTCTGTCTGAATTACAAAATGCATTTTGTGAAAGTAACATGATTTTGTACATTTAAATAAATATATAGAACCAAAACGTTTCTTAAAAAAAAAAAAAAAAAAAATTATATATATATATATATATATATATTAGTGATCCAGACAGATCCATCCATGAAATTAGGCGGCTCTTAAAATACATATATAAAAGTGTATATCTTGCAATTCTGAGAGGAAAAAAAAAACTTATTTGCAAGGTATTTCATATAACTTCAGAATTGGGATAAAATTGTGATAATGAAAAAAAAATGCAATTACTTTTTTTTTTGTTTTTTTAATTCTATGGTGAAAACAGGCTTCCATGGAAAATGTACAGTTAAATCTAACATTTTATTACATAATATAATACTCAGCACAGTTTTTTTTTTTTTTTTTTTTTGGATGGAATCCAAACTTGGTAACAACATAACCAAAAATGCAAATTTGCATGAAAATGTGTAATTTGCATAGGCATAAATAATAGGCTACTAAATAATACAAGTTTCTGTTTTGAGGACATTTTATCATCTAAAAAGCATTTCCATGCTGTTGCTGTGGTCAAAATACAAAAATAAAATAAATGTTTTTAAAAACATCTTAAGTAAATATTATTTATATGAATTAAACTGTCTAACAAAATAATCTGCTTATTAATAATAACATATTAATATTTTTCCCCCTTTCCATTATTACAGGGGGAAACTACCACAGCTATTAATCTGGCATTGTAAAAGCACTAGCATGGCATGAAGCTTGTGCATGATCAGTCTTAATTACTGACAGCACCACTAGGAAGTGCCAACAAGGTTTCTGTTGTTTTGACCCAATAACACATGCATACAGCTCCCTAAAACTTCAAATCCATTTCACTGGACCCACGCAGGTGTATTAGTGCATAAGCACAGCATGTTTTAATAATAAACACGAGCAATCTCAAAGTTGAAACAATCAGCAATCGTAGAAACAGAAAGCATAAATAAGAAATAGACAGAAGGCCTCATGGAAAGCTTCTCGATGTGACTGTGTTATTGCACAAAGCCATTTCATCGTTACAAACTGCAGTGTGATTGTTGCATGTTCATAACATAAAACATGAATGATTTGAACGGATTAAATGAGACTGATGCTAATGCAACAGAGCCTGACTGCAGATGGACGAAAAACGGAGAAATGCAGCAGTGGATTTGCACACGAACCTTCCTAAATAATTATTCAGTGCACTTTATTATTATAAACATTTAGCGCCCAGTTTGCCCAGTAAACGGAAATGTGGAAAACATGACTTTAATGACGCCTAGAGCAAATTTTACGAACGCCAAATACTTTCGTTATATAATATCGATGGTTTGGGCTGTGACTTAATATTTAAAACAACGTATTATTATGATAATTCATAATGACCTACTTACCAGCAGACACAACAAACGCACGACACAGCTTAAAGCGCTGGGGATCGCACAGTGTCGCACTGCGCATGCGCGGAGGAGTGCTCTGAGCTGCTCCACATGTTTACAATAAAGCAGTAAGCCACAAGAAGCCGTGGTTTACAGTGAATTTATAAAACGGATAGTTCCGGTCCTTGATTCTGATTGGTTGAGCTGCGTTCGAAGCCGTTGTAAATTACACTACAAACATACACCTTACTTTGTGTGTTGCTTGGCAACCACTTTGTTCCAACCCTAGGTTCCTACCACAACTGTTTCTGAGGAACTACATTGTTTGGTGGAAGAATACTGTTTTTATTAATATCATTACACTTATTTGCTCTGTTTTATTTTGTGTAACCTTACTAAGTATATGGAATAACCGTTTTATAAAAGCAATAAGCCCCGTGAAGCCGTGGTTTACAGTGAATTTATAACAGCTAAGGGGCGTTGTTAGGCACTCCGCTTCGCATCGTGCCTAACAACTCCCCTTAGCTGTTATAAATTCACTGTAAACCACGGCTTCTTGGGGCTTATTGCTTTATTATAACAGCTAAGGGGCATAGTTAGGCACGACACAAAGCGGCTAAAACCCCCTTAGCTGTTATAAATTCACTGTAAACCACGGCTTCACGGGGCTTATTGCTTTTATAAAACGGTTATTCCATATACTTAGTAAGGTTACACAAAATAAAACAGAGCAAATAAGTGTAATGATATTAATAAAAACAGTATTCTTCCACCAAACAATGTAGTTCCTCAGAAACAGTTGTGGTTGGAACAAAGTGGTTGCCAAGCAACACACAAAGTAAACAAAGGTGTATGTTTGTAGTGTAATTTACAACGGCTTCGAACGTGGCTCAACCAATCAGAATCAAGGACCGGAACTATCCGTTTTATAAACACCATTTTAGTATGTTTTGCCGCGTCCATAAGATATATCTTCTGTTTTTGGGGAAACGCGCATACAATGTTCCAACTCACTTGAAAACACTTTTAAATAGTTGTCGAGACAAATCAAACCTATATGTGTGTCAACACAAATGCCAAAAATGTCACCTGTTAGCCAATTGGAAGCATTCTCTGCTTGTCAAACACGCGCTTCTGTGAATATTGACATCGGATTGGCTGACATGTAGGCGGGATTTTAGTGAAAGGGATGTGGTTAAAGTTGGCAATATGGTAGAAATAATTTAAAGCAACTTAAATGGTGATGTTGGTATTTATTTTCTGCACTTATTTCTTCCTCAAAATAGGTTTAAATATAAATAAATTGACAGTATTTTTTATTTTATTTTTTAAATTAGGTATAAATCATGTACAGTCTGTATTCCTATTATATAAAAGCTGTTTGATTCTACATAGAGTGGGTTGATTAATGAGGCAGATATTGAGATCACAAAACCACCTGAATGAGGTAACCTGTATTGAATTATCGAATCACATGAAATCTGATTACATTTGTAATATTTATAGTTTTTTTTTTTTCTCTCAAAAAGTATTTAATTGATTCATTATAGTTTTTTATATAGACTTTTTTCTCCATTTCCGGGTTTCTCAGCAACGGAAGTCGTCATGGTTGGGTAAACGTTGAGAGCAGTGAATGGGAGAGTATCACAAATATATTTTTTGCATTCCCATTTGCTCAAATAGCAAAAGAAAAATTCCACGATAGTGCTTTCACAACTTTCAAAAAAAGGAAAAAAAATTGAGAGAGACTTATAATGGCAGTCAGAAGAGAGAACGGTGTCAAATTTACCATCCCTCCTGGCATTAGAAACACCCTCACATTAACGTTAATTTTTTTTTTTTTAAATTTGATGCAAAGCTGATATAATAGTGTTATAAATGTGCATACATTTAAAAAAAAAAATATATATATAAAATATAAAATATAAAATATAAAAACTTTCGAGGATTTACGATGCTGATGACCGTTGAAATGCATCATCACAGTCTTGTGAAAAGGGTCCATTCTGTTTCTAATGAGAGGAAAGATGCTTAAAACACAACCCAACAAAGTGCTATCTCTTGTGTTCTTTTACACAACACCATTTTTAACTGAAAACAGAAAACTTTTTTATGCATTTTGGCTGTTTATTTACGTGTCAGCTGTGTTTTGCTGGTCTCAAAATGCCAACTTTTGAGAATGGTGTTTTTGCGAAATGCAAGGTTTTTTTTTTTGTTTTGTTTTAAAAACGATTGCATTATTTTCTATGTGTAAACTACGAAAACATGAATTTTTGAAAATTGTGACGTCACAAATGAAAACTGGGCATCACAATTGAGGATCTCACACTAGCAGACTTTAAATTCCTTCCGATCACAACAAACTCACGCAGAAATGTGCACCTTATTGCTTGGAGACGTGACAAATGAAAACAATATGTGTTCCAAAATCGGCTGTAAATATCAAACATGTTTGATCTCCTGAATGGAATCAAAGTCTGAAGCTAAAAAATCTGAGTATGTGATCATCATACACTACGGGATTTTCTATGGAATCAGTTAACTCAAATCTTCTCCAGACTGTAAATCAGCGGAAAATTGGGGCAAAAATCACATAGTATATTCCAGGCTTTATTCGTTTTCAGGGATTCAGGTGAGCAGGCAATTGTTTTGACAACATTGTCGTTTGTACACAAAAATGTTCAAAAATCCAAAGGAAAAACCTTTCTGTATTTAGTACATTGTGGTCATGTAAACATACCCTTCGTCAAGGTCACATTTTAATGTTCATTCATCTCTGGTCAGTATGTTGTTGTTCTGTGTTTTATTGGACCCGATCTCATGCCCTGTGTACCCGAACACGCCCACTTCCATAGTAGGCAAAAAACAGTATGTAAGCAGTAATGTAAGTAGAATGTGAGTAGTATGACTGAATTCACAGTATTCATAAAACAGTAGATGAAAAGTTCCCAGATCACTTACTACTTCCGGTGAGATTCTGAAGTGTGCATCTAATGGACACTTTACTATCCCATAAGGCCACAACTGACGCCGGTAGGTCACATGTCAGCGGAGACCATCTGGACAAGACCACGGGAACCAGATGAGTCCTCTGCACAATCTGACTCTGCTGCAGCCTAGAATTAAAATGCTGGTTTTGTCTGGCCAGAGGAGAATGGCACACTATTTTGATACACTGTTTCCCTGTTTAATACTGTAAAGCTGCTTTGACACAATCTGCATTGTAAAAAGCACTATATAAATAATGATGACTTGACTTGACATGACAGTGAAAACATGGTGGATGTAGTATGTCTGAATTTCACTCATACTATAGAGCATACTTTTTGTGAAGCAAGTTTCAAACCAAATATAGCACCCACTAGTATGCGATTTTCGTAAGCGACTGCTCTCTCACCCTGTTTCCAATTTTCCACCTTTCCATATTTCCACAATTATTTTTTGGGCCTTTTAAATCTGAAGCAATAAATAGGAGGTTACACTTATTATTTACTTATAACATTATTGTCTTAGATAAAGTCATATATAAGACGTTATAAAGGATACTTTCAAGGCTCTACCCTTGCCCTGACTAAAACATGAGCAAAATTAAGTATTGACATAGAAAAAAAAAAAAAAAACAATGAAATGGATATTGCATGATTTCACTAAAACTTTTTATTTCAATCAAGCCAAATCAGACAGTGGAAGTTCATTCAAGCATCTAGTTTTTGCCCAGTAAATGACTCTCAAAAAAGTGCTTTCATAACATACTTGGATGCTTAGACAAACAAGTCTAAGCCGCAGAACCCTGAGAAGTCCATGGACACTGAAGCATGAAATGATTAGAAACCACAGACCTTAGGAGAACAAGCTTTTTCTACATAAACCAACTCCTCTTTACTAATTAAACAGGCTGCTCAATAACACGTGGACTGTAAAGCTTGATTCGTGTAGTACAAATATCAAACCAATAAACATAAATTCCATATATTCAAATTGCATATATACAGATTCCATATATATTCCAAATTTTAATTAGCAATGAAAAAAAATGACAAGATGGTTGCTTTAAAACTTGAACAGAGTAAAAAAAAAAATAAAATACATCACACAAAGTTACAGAAACACGTGGGGGCAGAACCTATAAATTAGGACATATTCATCACATAATGAATGAGCGACTGGAATAAAATGACTGCCGTGCATGGCTGATGAATCAGGTCAGGAGGAACACAACACCTCTCTTGAGCTCTGAGTGAACAATGCTCGTGCACCGAGTTTCTTGTGGGTTTTTGTCACCAGAGGTCAAATTTCACTGCTAAATATGTGTCAAAAGGATATTTAATACCTGAGAGAATGAGCCAGGTGGATTTCTGGTCTTTCCCACTGGGGTTAAAATCACTCATTACATAATTCAGATCTGTACTACACACAAAGCCTCCCACAGCAGCCATCACATTCCAGTGTTTTCAGCATATAAAATATTGTAGTTGTGCCATATTAGGTTTCAAAAAGTAATGTTGAGGCAGTTGCTATGGGTTTTAAGAAAGGTTAAAATAACTTTAAATGGTTAGTTCACCCAAAAATTCAAATTCTGTCATCATTTACATCATTTATTGTACCTGAATGCTACCTGAAAAACTTAAATGTTCATTTCATGTATGTTTGTTTTATTATATTTGTCCTATTGTTTGTAAATTGCTTTTTAATAACAAACATAAAATAAGCAACAAAAATAACTATACTGTGATACATATAGTTATTGTTAAATAAAAAGATTTTGGTCATATAAGTCACCCCTATCCGTTTTTCTAAACCTGTATGACTTTATTTGCAAATGGACATGTTTAGCAAAATGTCCAAGCTGCTCTTTTACATAAAATGTAAGCATATGGTGAACAGGGCTGTCAAAAAGGTACCATAAAAGTCTTCCACACAGGCACTACCACATATTCAGGAGCTTTAGGATCTGTGGCAGAGGGAAAGAGTAGCAATTCATTTCTTCACCCTCAGTAAAAAGCTATGTAAGCTTGTGTTTGTCATGAAAAAAGGTAACTGCAATATTTAATCTTAAAATTTTGTATTAATATTTTAGGTTTATATCTCATAATTCTGACTTTTTTCTCTTTTTTTTGCAAGTTCTAAACTATATATATATATATATATATATATATATATAATTCACAACAACTTTTTGTCTTGTAATTGAGTGTATATCTCGCAATTCTGTTTCTTTCTCGGAATTCTGAATTTACATCTCACAATTCAGGTATTTTTTATTTATTTATTTTTTTTGCCAAGGTTAATTGCAACTTTTTATCTTGCAATTCTGAATTTTTTCTTGGAATTCTAAATTTACATCTCACAATACTGATTTTTTCCCCCGCAAAAGTTAATGGCGAATTTTATCTCGCAATTCTGACTTTTCTCACAATTCTGAATTTACATCTTGCAATTCTGACTATTTTTCTCATAATTGTCAGATATAAATTAAGATTTGCGGGAAAAAAAAGTTGCAAAACCTGCACGTTTAGGCTACATCTTAAATTTCAAGAGGGTTTTCCCGCCATGCATAATTCTGACTTTTTTTCTCACAGTTCTGACTTTTTTTTTCTTGGAATTCTGAATTTACATCTCGCAATACTGTTGTTGCTTTTTTTTTCACCAAGATTAATTGGAACTTTTTATCCTGCAATTCTGACATTTCTCACAATTCTGAATTTACATCTTGGAATTCTGACTTTTTTTCTCAAAATTGTGAGATATATAAGATTTGTGAGAAAAAAGTTGCAAAAGCTGCATATTTACATCTTGCAGTTCAGAGTCATTCCCCCCCCGCCATAGGTAATTATGATTTTTTTTATTTTTTATTTATTTTACATTTCTTGTAAAAAGACTTCTTGAGACTTTTTATTCTCGGAATTGTGAGATATAAACTCTTATTTGCAATAAGATATAAACAGTTGCAAGTAGCCCTTTTTTTTTTTAGTCCCCTGGCGGAAACAAGCTTCCATATTTTGGTCTGTACAGTATGACTTAGGAACAATTTAGTGCACAAGTAGGTTAGTTTTATGGAGCTTTTTGTTGTTTTTGGAGTTTGACGGCACCCATTTCCATTCACTTTTATTAAACGGAAAAAGAGCTGTTAGTTAAATTTGTTTTTTGTGGTCCACATGAGAATGAGTAAAAGACGAGTTTTCATTTCTGGATGAACTATTCCTTGAACAAAAAGAAACATGAATGATTTATATGTGTAAACTCAGACGAAAAGCCAAAAGCGTTCATGATTAAAAGCACATTAACCACAGTCTCCTACAAATCTAGTGAGAAATGAGTCAGAACATGTATGCATTTTCATTGGTCTGTGCTTTTGTACAGCTCCACTGTGCTTGAGCTCAGAGGCCTGCTGTTTCTCAACATCCTCGCTGCTTCCGAACCCTGTGACGAGACGACCGACAAATCAGCATTACTCCATTAATCTCCTTTAAAACAAATCAAATTAAACCCTGAGCTCACACAACAGCAGCCCTAAATCATCTCACCTGAAAAGAGTCGTCTTCATCTCCATTACTGTTCAGGTAACCGAGGGACGCGGCTCTCTTCATACTGTGAGGGATGAAAAACAACTCACTTACAAGAAAGAACAACACTCTACTGTACCAGGCAGTAAACTTGCTAAAGCTGGGTTCAAAGTTCATGAATCGCTGTGTTTGTGTGTCTCACTTTGTGTTGCGAGGTTCTGGTGGCATGGTTCCTTGAATTTTCTTCACCAACATCTCGCTGCTTCTGCGCAGGACTTCCCTGAGTTTCCCGAAAGAGCCACTTCTCCTGAGAGAACCGTCCTGAACACAAACACAGTCCTGAGTTAAAACTGTTGCTGTATGTTTTTCAACTCATGCCATTGGTTAAAGGGATAGTTCACCTAAAAATGAAAATTCTGTCATTAATTACTCAACCTCATTTCGTTCCAAACCCGTAAGACCTTCGTTCATCTTCAGAACACAAATTAAGATATTCTCGATGAAATCTGAGAGCTTTCTGACCCTCCCATAGACAGCAAGGATCCTTACACGATCAAGGTCCAGAAACGTAGCAAGGAGATCGGTAAAATAATCCATGTGACATCAGGGGTTCAGCCGTAATTTTACGAAGCTATGAGAATACTTTTTGTGCGCAAAGAAAACAAAAATAACGACTTTATTGAACAATTAGTTTCCTCCGCGTCACCCTATAGCACCATTTTGGAGAGTATCACATACGTAAATAACGTATGCAACATATGTACGCGGATACGTTCAGATAAAAGCGTAAACAATGTAAACAACGTATCCACGCGCATACAGTGCTGCTGACACAGAACAGCAACAACATTGTTTATGCTCAGTGGATACTCTCCAAAATGGTGCTACGCTGACGTGGAGGAGACGAATTGTTGAATAAAGTCATTATTTTTGTTTTCTTTGTGCACAAAAAGTATTCTTGTAGCTTCATAAATTACAGTTGAACCCCTGAAATCACATGGACTGTTTTAACGATGTCCTTACTGCGTTTCTGGACCTTGATCGTGTAAGGATCCTTGCTGTCTATGGGAGGATCAGAGAGCTCTCGGATTTCATCAAAAATATCTTAATTTGTGTTCTGAAGGTGAACGAACGTCTTATGGGTTTGGAACGACATGAGGGTGAGTGATTAACGACAGAATTTTCATTTTTGGGTGAACTATCCCTTGAAGCCAATGGTGCTGTGTTGGGCTGATTAGGATTCTCAAACAAATATTATAGTGTTTACTTTTCAGGGTCAACCAATAAATAACTTGCTTACAGTTGTCTCTGCAAATTATGAGAGTGTAAATGAGTATATATTTGGTGACTTGCAGTGAGTTAGCACTTGAGATTTCAGTTTTAGAGCAATCAGTAAACATTCGACTGACGTAAATGAGACAAAAGCGATTCTACAGATTATAGATTAAGAAATACATTTCATGAACAAATGGGTCCAAGTGATTTCATTGGCTGAGAGGCCATTTATGGGTATTCAATCCTTGCAGTGCCTGATTAGAAAACCTACACATTTGATTTATATGTCATCTTAACTTTGTAAGTATAACAATTAATATATTTTAAAGTATATACAGTATAATGGCAAATTAACAAAAGTGTCTTATTCTTTAACTGCTCGGCATACTAGCTTGGCATTCTGCTAGACTGCAAGCTTATAAAATCTCATATTACTTTGGATCATTTTTCATAAACGTACACATAATGAAATGCGAAACAATAAACTTTGAATACATATGCTGTACAGAGTGCTGAAGGAATGAGTTAGCACAAGTTAGCATTTTAGCATTTCCTGTTCTATGATCCTGAAGTCAGTGGGTTTTTAAAATGGGTTTTAGGTTAAATGCCTGAAACAAGTTTCGTGGTGAACAGAAGCTCAAGATAATTTTATGTTTTATCCTACAACATAAAACACAAAAGTAATACCCCACTCTTAATTAAAAAAAAAAAAAAAACTTTTATGTGCATTGAAACTGGCAGTTGCTAACAGGTGACATTAAGCGTCATCACGGCAGACAGGTAAACTCATTATTCACTTTACTCACACTCTCGCGCACTGTTTCAACTCAAACTTTTTGTAGATTGTAGAATTGTAGATTTTTAAATAAAGAAATTAAAAGATTTGTCAGAAGCGTAGTGATGGTGACGTTGAAGTCGTGACTGTGATGTAGTTTGCTTATAGTTTGCTTATTATTATTGCTTTTTACTGAATTTAGTCTAAAGTTGTGTTCATTTGAGGTTATTTTGATGAACAAAAAGTGTATGATTTATTAACTTTTGCTGATCACAGAGTATCTGCAACAATACAAACAGCGTTGTGGGTAACACGAGTTACTTTTTACTTCAAGTAACTAGTAAAGTAATGAATTAATTTTAAATTTACAAGAAAATATCTAAATAATTTTTTCAAATAAGTAACACAAGTTACTTTGTTTTCCCATTTATTCGCTGACAGATCTCCTGTCCCGTGTTGAGAGAAATTGGGAGAAAGTGCAGAGACAGAGGCACTTCCTTCAGACGGAGGCTTATTAATTTCACTTTTGGTCTGAGAATGTCTTTATAGTCGTCAAAAATATAACTTTTGTGTTTTTTGTTATTAAAAATAAATAAGCCCAGCTCAAGTGACAAAAAGTAATGCAAAAAGTAACGTAATAAATTAAAAAAGAGTAGTGCTGTCAAACGATTAATCGCGATTAATCGCATCCAAAATAAAAGTTTTTTTTTTTTTTTACATATGTGTGTGTATTGTGTATAGTTGTTATGTATATATAAATACACACACATGCATGTATATATTTGAGAAAAACGTGTTTATATATTAAATATATTTACATAAAATATAAGTTACATTAATATAAATATATACACATAAATACATGTATATATTTTCAAAATATATACATGCATGTGTGTGTATTTATATATACATAATAAATATACACAGTACACACACTTATATTATGTAAACAAAAACTTTTATTTTGGATGCAATTAATCGCGATTAATCATTTGACAGCACTAATAAAAAGTACTTTTATGGAGTAAAAAAGATACTTTTTTATGGAGTAACAGAATATTGTAATGCATTACATTTAAAAGTACACTGAATACAAAAATCTGTGAAAAAATACTATTGCGTTTTCATTGAGATAACCAGGGTAATGCTAATTTACAGATCAGCCTACTATAGTATAGGATCACCGCAGCACTTCTGTTGGTAGATCTTGGAACTGACACAAAGGAGAATTCATACTCCTGTTAATTTGGCATGATTATTGTCCAGCAGGGTTACTGAGCACCTAATAATCTCCAAATCCTGGCTGAGTTATCAGCCTAGCAAATATATTAGCTCTCATATTAGCAATGATATCCAATGTACGATGGTAAACGTGATAAAATACCTCATACTGGAAAAGATCTGGAGCATTGCAGTGTATCTCTGAGCCCAGCAGATGGCAGGATGTGTTTGTATTTGCAGAAACACCACGTCATGCTCTCAGATTATGCAACTAGGGTTTACTAGGGTAACTATAGCATTACTGCTTTATTGCCGATGTGGAAATCCAATTCATACATTTGAGTTAGCATTAAATCCAATCTGAGCTACACACTGACGTTTTGGAGTTGTTCAGCTATGCAAACAGTCTTTAATAAAATGCTAAATCCAACATCATGATAAAATCGAAAGTTTTAGAGGTATAACAGCACATATGCTCTTGAGACCTGAAATAACCCTTCGGTTTTTCTTTAATCCATGCTCTTGTGCTGTCATGGTGAAGAAAACTGAGGCAAATACGAGCTGTGTGACCACTGCCAGTGACAGAAACTAGGTCACCGTGTGGAGAGAGTGCCTCCAATAAAACATTCACTCATAATTCACATTCAAGCACACAGACAGAGGCCAGGCCACTAATTCCAAGCCTTTATTGGGTTAGATGTCATATGAGCTTAATGAAGACATACATCAGCGTGCAGAAAGAGCCACATATATATATTTACACACGCAGTCCAAACATCCCATGAATTTGCAGTGAGGCCCTCAGTCAAACTACAGTGAAGAATTTGCTACAGCCGCACTAATTCCCCAATTCTGAATCCTGAATAGTGAACACATACAGTAATACACTGAAAGATGAAGTGTGTCATTTCTATGCCATTAGCAAAACCACACGGTATTGCAAAAATAGCTTCAGTTTCTGAAGAAACTCACTGCCTCTACTATTGGCATATTGAGCAGATTTTGTCTGAACTTTTGGCCTTTCTTAAAGTCACATGTCTTTGGCAACACGAAAGCCAATGAAGAATGAGTTTAGCCTACTCGACACATACCCAACAAAACACTTTTTTTTTTTTTTTTTTACCAAACTAAACATGATTATGAGTAGAAAAAAATGTGAGTAGCAAATAATACACTTATTTCAAGTATTTTTAAAATTTTTATAAAATAAAGATGGGTATAAACATAAATAAACTAAACGATAATTGTGCTATAACGTGGGTTATGTAACAAGGTCCAAAAGTTTGAGACCATAAAACCTGAAAATGAAGATATAAATGTAAAACAAAGAAAATATAGTAAATAAAATCTTTAAAATTCTGCACCACTTTTAAGTCACTAGCATGAATTTGTGAGTTTTTTAAAAGTGATAATTCATTCTAAAATGAAAATTCAGTCATCATTTACTTACCCTCGTGTTGTTTCAACACTGTACAACTTTATTTGTTCTGGAAATTTATGTTAATTTTCCAATTTAACCTTTTAATTGTTATGACGATTTATATAATTGGGAGATAAAAGAAATGTATTAAAACTGTCAGCAGACTCAGACTTTTGGACTCCATTGTATTTCCGTATACACTTTCCTTTTGCTAGATTAAACATTAATTTATCTTAGAGTTGGCCAGTACAATAGGCACCTGTGTATTTATTAACAAAATTATCTGCTAAATAACAGGAATTAAATAAAACAAGCTAATATAACAGTATACTGAAGTATTTATATCATTTGTTCTGTAGTTATACTACCAGTCAAAAGTTTAAGGTCAGTACAATTCATTCATTCATTCATTCATTCATTTATTTATTTATTTAACATAATTAGTATTTTTATTGAGCAAGGATACATTAAAGCAACAGTAAAAACTTAAAGTAAAACCTTATATTTCAAATAAATGCTGTTCTTTTGAACTTTGTATTCTTTAAGGGATCCTGAAAAATATCATGATTCCCACAAATATATTCAGCAGCGCAACTGTTTTCAACATTGATAATAATCAGAAATGTTTATTGAGCAGCAAATCAGTATATTAGAATGATTTCTGAAGAATCATGTGACACTGAAGACTGGAGTAATGATGCTGAAAATTCAGCTTTGATCACAGCAATAAATTACATTTTATCATATATTCACATAAAAAACAGTTAATTTAAATTGTAATAATATTTCACTGTTTTTACTATATTTTTGATCAAATACATGCAGCCTTGGTGAGAATAAGAGACTTCTTTCAAAAACATTAAAAAATTGTACTGACCCAAACATTTGAACAGAATTTATCATTTAAATAACATATAATTTTTATTACATTACTGTAACGATATTGTGAATTTTCTTGACATTACGGGGAGAAATGTGCCTAACTATCACGAAAATCTAATTTCTTATTTCTTTTGATTTGACCTGTTCATAAGATTCACTCTGCTAGTCCGACACGTGTGTCTCACTAAGGTTGTATATTACAGATTATAAATCAGTGTAACACAGTTAACAATGCAGACACAAACACAGACATCGCAGAGAACAAGTAGGAATGAGCAAACGAGCGAAATCAGTCAGTGTGTGGAAGAATCAGAGAAAGAGAGCAAGAACACACAGGAAATGTAAGATGATATCCCATCAGCCTTAGCAAGAGTTAAAGCTGTGCTGGGCTTCTCTCCACACACACTCCACTCCAGAGAGCAAACCGCACAGCAATCCATTTACATCAGGCAGATCAGATCTGATTTGTTGTTAGAGCAGACAGAGGAAGATGAGGAGAGCTTAGGCCTAATGCAGAGAGAGAGAGAGAGAGAGACAGAGAAACAGAGAGAGAGAGACAAAAGCACACATAAGACGAACACATCAAGAGCAGATCAATGAAAAACAAGTACAGGCAGTGAGTTTGTTCGTAGTATCTCAAGATTTAACCTGATTTAACCTGTAAAGATTTGTTTTGTTACTATAAATTAATGTATTTAGGTTCATTTAGTGATGACCAATAGAATTACCCAATTAAACACACTTTAGATATGAAATTCAAGTCCCACTGGGTTCTGCAAAAACTGGTTTCTCACTGAAATAAATGTTTATCATCATAGTTCATGGCAGGCATGTCTTAAAAATGTCTAAATTATAAGTTAAAAATGGAGAAAATGAATAGACTTTTTACTTCTGGAATACGACTCTATTGCACTCTTGTTTTGGAGCTTCTGTTTTATAATCACAGATGTTTAATTATATGGTTCAGAAAATAGCTGTGCAGTCATTGTTAATCATAGCTATGCATCATAACAGTAGTAATGTAATGACAGTGTCGGCGATGAGGGTTTGTGGGTAAGGAGAGAATGAGTCACAGATCACTGATGTCTCACAGGATATGACATCAGCAGGGGACTATGGACACTTTGGCACACTGAACAGGCTGCAATGCAGCACTGACCTCCACAGGCTGTCCCGATCTCATTTTTTAAAGTGATATCAATCCCACAGCCAGATAACATAGCATCATTATTGTATACCTGCCATCTAAGTGTTAATCATTTTGTTTTGCAATTCAAGCTTCAGGATGAGTGTTTGATTAAGATCATTTAAAATGATGAATATTTAATCATATAAATACTAATTAATATTTAATCAAAAAATATATATAGAACATAGCCTACATATAAGAAAAAACATGCACTGAATGTATGGAGCTCCACATATGACAAAAACAAGATATTGTGATCAAATATCGCCCCCTGAAGCGAGGGAATTAATTAGTACAATGTGGCCACAATTTAATTCTTCTTCTTAACTTCTTAAATTCTTGACTTGGAGCTCTTAACGAGACTCTGTACTTATGAATATTTTACAATAGGACAAGGAACATAAGTTAAGAAAGAAACTATGGTAGATTTTGGTTTCATGCATCAAGCATTGATAATGTTTAATGCAAGTATTGTGTAATGCTGTTAGCAATTTGGCCATTTTACTAACTTACACTACTTTGCTAACTTTTGTCATATGCCACTCTTCAAAACAAAGATATGTTAGCCAACCCCATGTTTGTGTGCAAAACTGACAGGTTGACAAGGAGAGAGTATTTCTGATTGGCAAATAAGTGATATCTGTCAGACGGCAGGGACATTTTATGAGTGTTATTCCAAAAAATCACTTTCTACGGAGACACTAAAAGGACAGGGTGATGGTAAAAATAAAAATGGTGGAATGTAAAATTATATTTCAATGCTTATGCATTCTCTCACAAAATGTTTGTGTTCACCCAAGAAACGTTTGCATTTGCTCACAAAATACTCATATTCCCTCAATAATTTTTTTTATGTAATTTTGCAAAAGAACGTAAATGTTTTGTGAGAGACCGCAAATTTTTTTGTGGAAATGCAATAATTTGGAAAAGAACGCAAATGTTTTGTGAGAGAACGCAAAGTTTCTTGTGGAAATGCAAGAATTTGGAAAAGAATGCAAATGTTCTGTGAGAGAACGCAAAGTTTCTCGTGGGAACACAGTACTTTTCACGAGAGAACATAATACTTTAAAAAAAGAACACAAAGTTTCTTGTGGAAATGCAATAATTTGGAAAAGAACGCAAATGTTCTGTGAGAATGCAAAGTTTCTCATGGGAACACAATACTTTCCACAAGACAACACAATACTTTTACAAAAGAACGCAAAGTTTCTTTTGGAAATGCAATAATTTGGAAAAGAATACAAATGTTTTGTGAGAGAACGCAAAGTTTCCTGTGGGAACACAATACTTTTCACGAGATAACACAATACTTTTACAAAAGAACGCAAAGTTTCTTGTGGAAATGCAATAATTTGGAAAAGAACGCAAATGTTCTGTGAGAGAACGCAAAGTTTCTCATGGGAACACAATACTTTCCACAAGACAACACAATACTTTTACAAAAGAACGCAAAGTTTCTTTTGGAAATGCAATAATTTGGAAAAGAATACAAATGTTTTGTGAGAGAACGCAAAGTTTCCTGTGGGAACACAATACTTTTCACGAGAGAACACAATACTTTTACAAAAGAACGCAAAGTTTCTTGTGGAAATGCAATAATTTGGAAAAGAACGCAAATGTTCTGTGAGAGAACGCAAAGTTTCTCGTGGGAACACAATACTTTTCACGAGAGAACAATACTTTTACAAAAGAACGCAAAGTTTCTTGTGGAAATGCAATAATTTGGAAAAGAACACAAATGTTCTGTGAGAGAACGCAAGGTTTCTCATGAGAACAATACTTCTCGCAAGAGAACACAATACTTTTACAAAAGAACGCAAAGTTTCTTGTGGAAATGCAATAATTTGGAAAAGAGCGCAAATGTTCTTTGAGAAAACGGAAAGTTTCTCGTGGGATCACAATACTTTTCACGAGAGAACACAATACTTTTACAAAATAACAAATGTTTTGTGAGAATGCAAAGTTCTTGGGGGAACAGTACTTTTTGCAAGAGAACACAATACTTTTATAAGAGAACACAAATGTTTTGCGAGAGAAAGCAAAGTTTCTCTCAGTAATGCAATACTTTTGTGAGGGAACCTAAATGTTTTGCAAGAGAATGCAATGTTTCTTGCGGGAACGCAATACTTTGCAAAAGAACGCAAATGTTTTGTGAGAGAATGCAAAGCTTTTTTTGTGGAAACGCAATACTTTTGCAAAAGAACGCAAATAAATGCAAATGATTGCAAAGTTTTTAGAGGGAATGCAACACTTATGCAAAAGAACGCAAATGTTTTTTCAGAGAATGCAGAGTTTTTAGAGGGAATGCAACATCTATGCAAAAGAATGCAAATGTTTTATGAAAGACTGCAATGTTTCTTGCGGGAATTCAATACTTTTGTGAGAGAACGTATAAATATTTTGTGAGAGAACGGAAAGTTTCTCACAGGAATGCAATACTTTTGCAAAAGAATGCAAATGTTTTGCAAGAGAATGCAATATTTTTGTTTTGCGAGAGAGAATGTTTTTCGAGAGATTACAAAGTTTCTCAGGGGAACGCAGTACTTTTTGCGACACAACACAATACCTTTATAAGAGAATGCAAATGTTTTGCGTGAGAATGTAAAGTTTCTCAGGGGAATGCAAGACATCTGCAAGAGCATGCAAAAGCACTGAAATATAATTATTTTTGTCCCATCTCATATTTTTTTCATCACCACCTCCGCTTTGGGGCTCCATACACTTAAAGCAGCTTAACATAACAAAGATATTACTAACTCACCCCATTCCACTCCACACTGCCCTCTTCCCCGGTGTCATTGCTGCAGTCGTACTTCACGCTGGAGATGGATGCAGTGC
Source organism: Spinibarbus caldwelli (assembly GCA_039654775.1). Classification (NCBI taxonomy): domain Eukaryota; kingdom Metazoa; phylum Chordata; class Actinopteri; order Cypriniformes; family Cyprinidae; genus Spinibarbus; species Spinibarbus caldwelli. Next base: position 32,695,902 of record CM077230.1, on the reverse strand, counting down.
TCCTCCGCCTCTCTCCATCTCTCTGAGGATCCACTGCTGCTCCCTGACACACACACACACACACACGTTACAAAGACATCATGTTTCCCAGCATTCATCGCTATGATTCTCACAGATGTTGCACCTGTCTGCGGGACCTCATGGCACACTCCTCTAGGGTCTCAGCCGCCTCTATTTTCCCCTGCTTACGGTACAGAGCGCCCAGGTTCCTCAGCGTGGTGTTTACCGTGGGGCTGTGTATGAAAAAACACACAGATTCACTCTCAAATGTGTCTCATATAATTCCCAACATGTTTAATATTCAGACTAGGTTTGCATTTTCTGATGAAAATAGAAATAAACTACTTAATCTTTTTTTCAAGCGAACACAGTATTTCTTGGGGGAATGGAATACTTTTGTGAGAGAGCACATAAGTTTTTGAGCGAAAGCAAAATAATTGTAATATAATTTTTCCTCCCATTTCATAACAAGCCTCATATTTTCCATCATTATTTCCAGTAGTTTTTGCCTGAGTGAGACGAGTAAACAGTGTCCAGTGTCTTATACAGTTAAACCAAAAATTATTCAGGCACCAGATATAATTTTTGATATTTGTGATATTTTTGATATTTGTTTACTAGTGGGAACACTATAGTTCATATATGTAAATGAGGATAGCAAAATAAAGTAAACTGTGACATATTATACCCAAAATTATTCATACAACGGACTACCAGTAAAATTGATAAAAATTTGGGACCAAAAATTTGATTTGACACTTTGACCTGACCATGTTTTGTTACATACCTTTCTATCAAAGTTATCTGACATTATCTTGATGAATTTGATCTGACACAGTTTAACTCTGAGTTCTTGTCATGTTTTATTACCTTTTTCTAAACTATAGCGAATAAACTGTGATAATGTGAGAAATGTTGAAGGTGTCTGAATAAATTTAGGTTTGACTGTATATATATGAACTATACGTTTGTTTTACTTTAGTACATTATAGTCTAAAGAAATAGTCGAGAACATTAGACGAGTCTTTTTTTTGTATTGTTTTGTCTCTATCTTAAGGTCTATGTATACATCAAGTATACTTGTGGCTTTAAAATGGAACTGTAGGTGTAAACCACAGTATAATAACCATTAATCATGATTAAAGATAAGAGCCTTTTCGTTTGTAAAACGCTTTATATCCTTATACGTGACCATTTACTGGCTTTCCATAGTAGTGACAGAAATGGAAACATTTCTGCACAACATTTCTGAGGATAGTTAATGAATCTTTAGTCCCATGTTAACATATCCTGTGGCCTTACATTTAAAACTGCATTTTAACATTTATTTTTAGCACCCGTATCTCATATTCCACTTTCCAGAACATTCCTTTAAGCTGAAGTTTCAGCTGAACTAACTGCAGACAGCAGTTTTAGCTGTGGGGCAGGTAAATTTGGGTAATTGTAGCTGCTTTTTCTCACCTGTTCACCTTGCAGGCTTTGTACCAGCCGCCGTATTCCCCATAATGATTCCCATCTGCCACCTTTCCCTGTGAGAAAGGAGGAGAAAAACACACAGAGACAGACAGTGAAGTTTCAAAATCTTCTCAGCTGTCAATCATCCAGACAGGTTTGTTGTAAATACATATAGACTGGGTACAGACAGCCACAACCTCCCTTCAAAACATTTACAGTACAGGTTGTGGAAAGGTACAGGGAATTAATTTGTCCTTTACCAAGTCTGTAAACAATGTGTCTGAAGAAACCCAGCCAAAGAATAAGATACAGAGGCAGAAATATGTTGTTGAGGTATTCTCTTCAGCCAGGACTGAAAAATACAAAATACTGACAGACTGAGGAGAACCTGCAGCCCTCTGCTGTTTCAGTATGACAGTAACCCTAACCAGAGCAGCTTAAAGAACAAGAAAGAGAACGTTCTCTAGTGGCCTACTCAGGGCTCAACCTAAATCCCATTGAGAATCTGTGGAATGACTGCAGCGCAATCCTTATTCAGAGTATTGTTACTGTACTGGATATTGTTACTGTTTGTAAAGCCAGAAAAAGCTAGAATAGTGTTTTCAGTTCAGGCTCTGTGCAACAAAAGGTGAATATTTTGAAAGCGGGTGGTGACTTTCTGTACCCACTATATCAGCTTCTCACATGAGCATCTCAGCATTTCACCCACCCACACACACACACACACACACACACACACACACACACACATGCATGTGCTGGCAGAAACCTACTTTGCTCTCTTGTCTTTCCTCAGCATGCATCCAGATGGGTTTATTTTCAGCTGCAGACACAGAGAAACAGTTCTGCTACTGTAGTGAGCCATTACAAAAACAAAACATGGTAAAAAAAAAAAAAAAAAACTGCCAAATACCGTAGTAACTACTGTAAAATCATATTTATTTATTTATTTTTGATAAATCTTGCCAGGGAATTGGTAAGCTGTTTCTAAGGCATTCTGAATGTTGGTTCTGTGATATTCTAGTTTCTAGGTATGACTGGGTTCCTCCTTCAATTTTAGATTAAGGTTACAAAGGTTATAGAAGTTTCATAGTTATGTTTAATACTTGTTAAAAGTAAAGTGTTTCCACCACTGAATAAAAATAAAAAGATAATTGCTACTTTTTATCTTACAATTCTGACTTTTTTTTTCATAATTGTGTGATATGAACTTGAAATTCTGACTTTTTTCTCAATTGTGTGATATGAACTTGAAATTCTGACTTTTTTCACAATTGTGTGATATAAACTTGAAATTCTGACTTTTTTCTCAATTGTGTGATACAAACTTGCAATTCTGACTTTTTTCTAAAAGATGCAAGACATAAATTCGCAATTGCAAGTTATGAGGTCACAATTGCAAGACATAAACTCAAAATTGGAAGAAAATAGCCGTCTTTTTTTTTTTTTTTTGTTGAAATTGGACTTTATTACTTTTTATCTCACACTTCTGACTTTTTTTTCGCAATTGTGTGCTATAAACTTGTAATTCTGACTTTTTTCTGAAAATTGCAAGACATAAATTCGTAACTGCGAGTTATAAAGTCAGAATTAAGATATAAACTCAAAATAGTCAGATCAAGATATAAATTGCAATTGCAAGAAAATAGCCAGTCCTTTTTTCCTCAAAATTGGATTTTATAACTCACAATTGCGACTTTTTATCTCACAATTCTGAGAAAATGAGTCATAATTGCAAGAAAAATGTCAGAATCGTGAGATATAAACTCACAATTGTAAGAAAAAAGTCTGAATCGTTAAAAAAGTTAGAATTGCAAGTTTTGCCATATCCACATGTATATTTTTGACTTTAGAACTTGTAATGGTGGAAACAGGCTTCCATACGTATGGGATCTACCAATAACTATAGCAACTACATTCTTGAAGTTTTGTCATTTACCAACAGTCCACCAGGTGAACGTATTAAAATGGTCAAGAGCACAAAATAAATTTGGCATGAACATATGAAACAGAAAATATAGAAAAATTAAGAAATCAATCAAGTTGATTTATTGAAATCAAGTGTGAAATCAACATTAAAATGATTAACAAAATCATATAAACAACACACAAATTGGCCTATTCTGAAGGGATAATCAATTTTCTGATATTAAACAAAATAAAATGACAAAAAAGGATGAGATTTTGAAAATAAAAGAAAGTCACATATGATGTACCATAGAACTTCACCTGAAAGTTGTACAACTTCCAAGAAGTAAAAGAGAGGGAAATCACAGATACAAACCATCTGTTCAGTTGTTCGTACACTAAAGTGCTTTGCACTTCTGCTTTCACATTTATTTTTGAGACATTCACATTGAGTATTTTGCCTGGCACAGGCAAGCAGTTCACTAATATAGCGTCCATATTTGAAAGTCAATTCATCTTCACGGCAAAACATATACACATATATGGCAAGAACATGTAACATTTAGTCCCAAACCCTTCTGAATGTGAACTAATCCTATATTTTATGGTATTAAAAAGATGTTTTATCAGTTGTGTTTGCTCCTGGATTTCTGTGAAATCCACGGCTCACAGTGAATGGTAGTAAACCAGAGGTCAGGTGTGTAGAAAGGTCACGATATCAAGAGTCGAGGGTTGGCTGGTGAAGTCATCAATATGTATCATTCAGCAATGACAACAGTTCATTTTTATAGCATTGCCAAAAAAAGAAAGAAAAATCCCTTTTGTGAGAAAGCATGCAGGCTGTCAGCTAATGAATAATGAAGAGCCATAATCAAGCAATGATCGTACCATCTACAGATCCAAACTCTTTCTCGTGGGCACGTGTCAGGATCTCTTTGTAGAGGATCTCAGCTTCCTTGTACTTGCCCTGTTTCAGATAGCATGAAGCCTGCAGGAAAAATAATAAAGAAGCTATTTTAAAATTATGGCATACCCTTAAAAACAGGAATGTGTACAATTATTTCTGTTACAGTTTATAGATGAAGTTCAATATGTGACCCTCAACCACAAAACCAGTCATAAGGGTCAATTTTTTGAAATTGAGATTCAAACATAATAATAAATAAGCTAAATATATATAAACTAATAAATAAATAATATTTAAGCTTTAAATAATAAGCTTTAAGAATAAATAAGCTTTACATTGATGTATGGTTTGTTAGGATAGGACAATATTTGGCTGAGATACAACTATTTGAAAATCTGGAATCTGAGGGTGAAAAAAAAATCTAAATATTGAGAAAATCGCATTTAAAGTTGTCCAAATGAAGTCTTTAGCAATGCATATTACTAATCAAAAATTAAGTTTTGATATATTTACGGTAGGAAATTTACAAAATATCTTAATGGAACATGATCTTTACTTAATATCCTAATGATTTCTGGCATAAAAGAAAAATCTATAATTTTGACCCATACAATGTAATTTTAGTTATTTCTACAAATATCCCTGTGCTACTTATGACTGCTTTTGTGCTCCAGGGTCACATATGTTTTTAAATAGATCTCTTAACAATGAAAAAGTCTGATTTGTTGTGCAAACATGAGTGCTGATTATATTCACCAGGTTGTTTTTGGTCTTGGCAACATTCGGGTCGTCAGGTCCCAGTTTTTTCTCGTAGATATCCAGAGCCCTGCAGTAATAATACTCCACCTCCTCATACTTCCCCTGATTCTGACAGAGCAGAGCCAGATTATTCAGCTGCTTGGCCACGTCTGGGTGATCCCGCCCCAACACCTGAGCAATGAAAGAGAGAGAAATAATTACAATATGACTAGACACAGAAGACATGATTATTCAAATATCTTTTTAATCAGTTGACAACAACAAACAGGCCAGGTTTTTGTGAGAGTACCTTCTCTCTGATCTCCAAGGCTCTCTTGCACAGTGGTTCTGCTTCCTTGTATTTTCCTCTCTTTCCGTACAGGACCGCAAGGTTGTTGAGGGTGGCCGCCACCTGGATTAGTAATGAAATATGGACACTGATTACAGGGTACAGTGTGGATCCAGACACAACGCCCTTGTACTGTTCATGGACCATTTGTCATAAATATAGCAAAATTTTTAGGAATCACAGACTCCAATCTTCTTGTCAGGCTTTACACAATTACGTGAAAAGTCCAGAGGTTTTAACTGTCGCCATCGTTCCTATAGGTTTATATTTACTTGATTTGAAGTTTGCAAGGCATTCAAGGCACTGAATCTTGGAAGACGTTTAAGATATTTAGTAGCAAATATAATAGACATCCCATGCACAACCTTATATTCTGTCTTTTTTTTTTAGAGTAATATGTGTTTTGTTGTACTTACAGCTGGGTGGTCATTGCCCAGGGTCTTTTCTCTGATCGACAGGGCATCATTAAGGAGATGAGCAGCTTCCTTGTATTTATTCTGGTCCCTGAGTAAAAAGAATTGCAATAAAGTCTTATTTCGAGATGCTTATTTCAGTAGGTTTAGTGGGCAATCTTTCTATGGAAGCCAATTTCCGCCATTGAATAAAAAATAAAAAAAGGTAAGTGCGAGATATAAATTCGCAATTCTGACTTTTTTCTTAGAATTGCATGATATAAACTATATACAAGTCTCTTTTTTCCTCAGAATTGGACTTTATATCTGGCAAGTGCGAGGTTATATCTTACAATTCGGAGAAAAAAAGTCAGACTTTTTTTCCTCAGAATTGAACTTTATAACACGCAAACGCAATGTTGTATCATGTATCACACGTGATAAAAAGTCGTAAATACCTTATTTAATTTTTTTATTCATTGGCGGAAACAGGCTTCCATGTAATTCATTATTCTAAATTCAATAAAGGAGAATTAGTTTTCCATGACAACATGACAAATTATGCAAATTTGCAAACAGAATTGCCAGTTCTGACAGAGGATGCTGAAAACAATGAGGAATTAAAAAAAAAAAAAAAAAAAAAAAAATTTTTTATATATATATATATAAAATATGACATAATTTGATGAAATGTAAAGAATGATTAAGTACATCCCAACACATAAACAGGCCCAGACAGAATCTGTGGACTTACTTTGTACTTTATTCAATCTTTTCAGGTAAAGCTGGTTGAAGGAAGTCTTGCTGGTTAAAGAAAGCAAGTTCTGTCCTCATTTACTCACAATCACATCACTCTAAACCCAACAAATTACTTTATTTCTTCAGTGGAACACAAAAAAAGAAATTCTGAAAAATGCACCGGTTGTTTTGTCATTGCGTTTACAAATAATGGAAACTGGAGCATCGAAGATGAAGCTAATACACTATAAAAGTGACACAATAGTAGTCCAAATGACTTGTGCACTAAATTACATGCTTTCTGAAGAAGTAATTATTAGGTCAATGAAAATACTGACATCTGTCCTGTATTTAAATATAGTCATATTGACCATTTTAATTATGCTTTTGTGTCTTTTATGATGGTTGAAAGCTACAAGGCTCATTTACTGTCATTTTTTTGTGTTTCATGTAACTAAGAACAAACAGGTTTGTAATCAAGTCAAGTCACCATTATTTATATAGCACTTTTTACAATGCAGATTGTCAAAGCAGCTTTACAGTATATTAAATAGTATGTAATGAGATGTGGAGTCATTATTTACTCACTCCCATGCATCTACACATAAGCAAACACACACCTGTAGACCAGAGCCAGGATGTTAAGCATGGTGGCTACATCAGGATGGTCGTGTCCAGAGGTTTTCTCCAGGTCCTCCAGAGCCTGTTTGCAGAGAGGTACGGCCACCTCGTAGCGGCCCTGAGCGGCGTACTGGATCACCAGGTTATGGAGGGTCCTGAGGCGGGCTGGGATCTCATACCCACCCTGCTGAGCGGCAGCAAGCGCAGCGCTGTTGTGCCGGTGTGGGACTGAAGGGGGCGACAGAGAGTAACACTGTTAGTATCAAAAATATGAATTGTATGGTTTCTCTAGCTCCGTTCCAAATGCCATTCTTGCCTCAAATCCACACTTTGGTAACGCCGCATTGACTATTGGGTAGTACACCAAAATGGCATCCACACACCAATGGAGACTTTGCAAAAGGAAGGACATGCAAAAGTATTGAGGCGACCAAATTTATATCAAATGTGCCATACAGTGTCAGTAGTGCTAGATGCTAACAAACATTACGGCCTGTTTGCACCAAGAACAACTATAACGATAACTATATTAACGACAATAACGTTATGTTTATTATAAGCAGACACTGCCTTTATTCCATCTAGTGCTTTTGATGCTTGAGCTCTTTAAAATCTGTTAACTGTCACCCTCAATAGATGTGAAAATGCACTGAACTTAAATGGTTGTAATTCTTGAATGTTTTGGTACACAGACCAAAGCTTGGTCGTTTTTTAAAGAAAATACTCAGCGGGTTAATGCTGAAGTGAAAATGTAAAAAGGTTTAAGAAGTGTGAGTCTGTTGTAAAGCAAATGCACTGCACCAAACATTTTTTACATTTTATACAAAATATATATTTTACAAATTAAATTGGACTCTAAAATTACTAGAGAATCAAAGCCATATGTGTGTTCCAAATTTGAAGTTGCTATCACAAAAATTCAAGTTCCTGGGAGATTTTGTTCAGGCTTTGATGCTTTCCCTTGTCACAAATTATTACATATCTGTCACATTTCACTTTTATTACAAAATTGTTGCCAAATATGGAACCTTGAGTCTCAGACTTTTCCACCGATATGTTTTGTTAATATTAGAAAAATATGGTAAAGCAGCATCCAGTTTGAATAGAGTTTTCACAGGATGACTTTTGAGTGCATTGAAGCTTTTGAATTATACCTAATTTAAGATGCTAAAAATAAAATATATGTTAAGAAAAAAGGCAATAGATGTAGAGCTGCCAAGTGTCCCACTAACAGTTAAGAAAAAACAGCTGGAAAAAAATCATTCTGAAAGTGAATAGCGACGTCCACGCTACAAGTTGTAATGTGGATTTTACTTTCTAGAGTTAGGGTGATTATTGTATCATTTTTGTACTTCCTTACCCTGGTCATCTTCATCATTGGGAAACAAATCGTCCAGGGCATCTCTGGGAGTCTCACTATTTTTCTCTTCCTAAAACAAAATCAAAGAAAAAAAAAAAGATTTAAATATTCAATTTAGTATGATTTTTGTTTATATTCAGTCTGTGCTGCTCTGTTACTATTAGTCTTATATATTAGATATATATTAGATAATTTCTAGAGTCAGCTGCATCTCTGTCCATGCATGACTGTCTTTAGAGATTTTAATGGCTCCATTAATTCAGGAAGTAACTGCATGAAACAGCCTTTCATGAAATATAAATGACAAGCTGGAGGCAACTGTCATTTTAACAGATAGAGTGTCTTCAAATGCTTCCAATGCAGAAAGAGAAAAATGAAAAACATTGGACTGAAGTAAAGGAGAGGACCTTCTGTTTGCCAAGGAATACAATTTACTAATTCATCACACAGTAACAATGAAGATCTTCTTTGTAACATCTCCATCCAGCAAAACATTTGTCATTTGTTCAAACTGACAATAAATCAATGCTGGCTAAACTTACAGGAAGAAGGACAAGGCTCATTTCACAAGAAAAGCCAGGCTATTGCTGCAGAGGAGATTTAAGCCAGAAAAGTTCCCCTTTTATTCATTAATAAGTCCACTTAGAATGTTAGTCATGGATTCTTGCACCAAAAACATTGTAATTTAGTTTTCTAATTTAGTAAATGACTTATAAAGGTATTAAAATGAACTCAAGATCAAAACAATTCAAGGGATACACCAGATTTATTTTAGTTATCTAAAGCTATCAGAAAATGATCTATAGATAGATAGATAGATAGATAGATTAGGAATATAAGATAGATAGATAGATAGATAGATAGATAGATAGATAGATAGATAGATTAGGAATATTAGATAGATAGATAGATAGATAGATAGATAGATAGATAGATAGATAGATAGATAGATAGATAATCAATCAAAAATGAATTGGGATACATACTGTATCTCAGCATAGTTTCCAAGTATATTCTAGAATATAAACAAAATATATTGTATACTTGGTCTAATAGTAATAACAATAATATTGGGAAAAAACAACAACAGTTAACTTTGTTTAAAAGGACAGACACAATATGAATAATGAATAATGGCACCAGTGTTATTTTTTATTTATATACTGCTATAGTATTTAGCATTAGTATAGGATATATATATATATATATATATATATATATAGTATTTATACATACTTTTTATTTGTCATATATATATGCCTTTAATTTATTTTTGTTTAAGTTTTAGATAATTTTAGTACTTCAAATTAGACTTGGTTAATATCACTTAGTTGCCAGGGGAACACTTCTTATTTTGGCTTTTCATCTAATAGTTATATTTTATTTTATTTTTAGTTTATTTCAGCTTTATTTCAATGAGTTAGAAATGTTTTTTTTTTATATATATAGTTTTAGGTTTAGTAAACAATAACAACACAGAATGACACTGGAGGTAGAATCCAGCACCATGAAGTTTCTTTCCGCAGTGTAAACTTTTCATATATTATTTCAACAATATTTAAAAAAAAAAAAAAAAAAATAGCAATCAGGAGAAAAAAAATTGCAACATGATGTAATTGGGGTGTTTTTCTTGTGCCAGTATGTCGCTCCACCCCATAGACACTCACCTCTGGTGAGACGCCATCATCATATTTCTTGAGCTGGTTCATGAACTCCAGATGTTTCTTCTCCTCCTCTAGCTGTGCGACGCTCTGTTCGCTCTTCTGGAGCTTCTGCTGGGTGTTGGCCAGCTCATCCCTCAGCCACTGGTTCTCCTGACAGAGCCGTCGCACCTGAGCACGCAGCTTCTGCTTCTCTGACTCCACTGCATTCAGGTGGTTGGACAGGGCCATCATCACCTGATATGTAATATAGGTGATGTAATATTTTTACATTATTAACTAGGCCTAGTTCAGCAATGTATGCTAACAACAGACTTTCTACCACCTCCGTGGTATTCACCATATCCATTTACCCCACCTTGTACTGTCATCATCTCTCACCTGCGCTTCACCCAGGCCCAGCTCAATCATCTCCACAGACTTGCGCAGCAGGCTGGACTTCTCATGAACCGAACTGGCCTCCTCATCTTTCTTTAAGCACTGGATGGTCTCCACCAGACTCTGCAGGATGGAGTTGTGCTCGCTCTTGAGAGCTTCCAGACCCTGAATCACCAGTTTAGTGCTGGAGATAATCTCCTCCTGCGTCAGCTTCTCTTGTCTCTCCTCATGTGGGTAAACCATGGTGGACATGCTCTGTGAAGGAAAAGGCACAGAACTGAGGGTTTGGAATGACGTATGCATTATTTCAATTATATCTCATGGTTCTTCATTATTTGTGAACTTAAATCGCAATGTATTTCTAAATATGTAAAAAAAAAAAAAAAAAAAAACTGAAAAAGCATAAATAAAAAAACCTTTAAAGAAAATTTGACAAGGAGTATTAATTGCTAGGAAAACATATATTACATATAAAAATGGCAATCTCCAATGTATACAAAAAATTCAAGGATATCATAAGTCAGATGCCATATTTATCTGTGCCATATTTACACGCATACTTGTCGTTTTATTTGCACTTTAATATGAAATGATACAGGCTACAGTGCACGCCACTGCATTTGTGCTTGCAGTTGCAGAGCGTGCGCTACTAGAACAGTATAATGGCAGACAGGAGAGGAATATTCAATTTTACTGATATATGGTCTGAAAAAAATCTCATCTGACCACAGTTCACTGTTGTTCTACTGAGCTTGTCACCTGCACCGTTTCGACGCAAAGTGGAGTGCTAATCTGAAAAGTCTCCTGTTTGATGTGGTCGTAAAAATGTTCTGCGTCTAAATATATGCAATTCTTTAAAAAAAAAAAAGAGACAGAAGCAGCAGTTGTGAGTGGGGTGGCCAACCCTATCTCCGCCCCTGCGTTAACTGTGTTAAATATTTTTAACACCGTTAAACTGGAAAAATTAATTGCCTGCATTAACGCGCTAATTCTGACAGCACTAATATAAATTTAAAATACGACTTGGTAATGTAAGCATTACAACATTATAATATGCATCATGAAAAATTAATATTCAATTTTAGATGTGCTAAAGATGACACTTCATTAACAATGTTATTAAATTATTAGTGTTTTTAGAGCAAGCATTTTTTATATAATGTGGTTAATGTAGAACTCTCTTGACGAGGAATAGTAAGAAAATCAAGAGTTAATTTGCAAAAACAGATAATTCCTTTTTTAACAATTTTCAAAAATCATCTTTTTTCATTGTGCATTCCAATTAATCTCAATCAAACTGCATTTGGGTTATTTTGATTAGGTAAAAATAACTAAAAAATACTAGCTAAATAACACAATAAAACACAATAAAACATTATAACAGTGAAAATTAAAAATTTTCAAAAGTTATCTGTTTTTGCAAATGAACTCTCCAAAAATACTTTTAATCACATGTGCTCAGGAAACAAGAACAATTTAGGAGGAAAACAGTCTACAAACGAGAACGGACAGCGACTAAGGGAGAACTGAGGGTTTATAAGAACAAAGGGAACTAATGAGATAATTAATCAGACAACAGGTGAACAGGATGATTAACTAAACAAGGGAATAAACTCATAAACACAGACAACTTCCTGAAACAAAACACAATACAACAGAAAACTGAGCATACATGTTACAGCAGCCCCCCCTCCCAGAAGGTGCATCCTTGCGCCATAAAATAGTCCAGCTGAGGAGGGAGGGTGGGGAAGCAAAACAAAACCAAGTCCAATAAACAAGTCCATGAGGGAGAGGAGGGTGGGAGGAGCCCTGGAGAAGCCAGGAGCAGGAGGAGCCAGATGTTGAACCAGAGGTCAGCATGGACAAGGCCCAAGGAGGAGTCAAAGATGGGAGGAGCCATGGTGCCAACGACTTGACGGAAGGAACCTTGGGGACGAATGATGGAGATGGAGCTGAAGACCCAGGTGGAGCTGAGTAAACACGGAGACAAGGTGACACCACAGGTCTAGAGGCCCACAGTGGAGCTGATGGTTCATGAGACAGAGGCGAAGGCAGGGACCCGGAAGACCACAGTGGAGCCGGAGGGAAAGAGAAGCCCGATGAAGCCAGAGGGAAGAAGGGACAAGACAAAGCCGGGGGAGTGAAATCCTGTGGTGGAGGCAGGTCAACGATTGACCAAGGCACAGCTGAAGGAACGAGGTACAAAGGCAGAGCCATTGGGATGACGAGGCCACGGTGGAGATGAGGGCACATGGAGCCAAAGCCAATGGGTCAGAGGGATGAGGTGGAGTCCAGGGCTCAGTGGCTGGAGGTGGAGACCCGGATGGAGCTGATTGAGGGTTATAGCTGAGGGACTGACAGGAATCAGTGGAGGCAGGGCTGAGGAACTGGCTGGTTTTAGGAGAGGAGGCGGAAGAGGCAGGCCAGGAGGGAACACAGGAGAACAGGAGCTGGGCGGAACCAGCAGAGACTCAGTAGATTCTGGGCTGGGCTGAAAAAGCAGAGACTCAGGAGATTCTGGGCTGGGCTGAACAAGCAGAAACTCAGGAGATTCTGGGCTGGGCTGAACAAGCAGAGACTCAAGAGATTCTGGGCTGGGCTGAACAAGCAGAGACTCAGGAGTTTCAGAGCTGGGCAGAACCAGCAGAGACACAGGATATTCTGGGCTGGGCTGAACAAGCAGAGACTTAGGAGATTCTGGGCTGGGCGGAACCAGCAGAGACTCAGGAGATTCTGGGCTGGGCTGAACAAGCATAGACTCAGGAGATTCTGGGCTGGGGCGGAACCAGCAGAGACTCAGGAGATTCTGGGCTGGGCAGAACCTGCAGAGACTCAGGAGATTTAGGGCTGGGTGGAACCAGCAGAGACTCAGGAGATTCTGGGCTGGGCAGAACCAGCGGAGATTAAGGAGATTCTGGGCTGGGCAGAACCAGCGGAGACACAGGAGATTCTGGGCTGGGTGGAACCAGCAGAGACTCAGGAGATTCAGAGCTGGGCTGAACAAGCAGAGTGTAAATGTAAATATGTAATATATAAGGGAAACAAGTCAATTTAGCTCAAAGGGAATCATTTATGATTTTATAGGGAATTTGAACAGACTCACTGTTTCACGGCTGATCACTGAGTCGGCAGTAGTTCAGTGAACAAGCCGTATAACATGAACTCTGCACTGGATATTAAAATCCAAAATATAATGAAAACACTATTAATAAGCACAGTACCAAGATCGGCAGATTAAGACATTAACTTGTAAGCACAAAACACAAGATACTTCTCATTTCAATATAAATAAGACTTTATTTATATAAACCTAAGACATGTAAACTAATCGAATCTAACACATGTACACACGCATTCACACATTTACAAGTTGCAGAAAGAGAGAAAGTAAGGAAAGGATAAGTTTAAAGAATGAAATGTGAAATCCCAAGTTTACAGCAATGTGCAATTACATAGACCTGAACAACCATCAATCACTTAATTAACCCTCGCATTGAGTTTCTCAATGAGGCTAAAATCTGTATTAAATGCACCAATTCAGTTAGAATCTGGAGGTTACTTGCTTGTTGCCTTTGTGTTAAGGGATTCCCTTTTGTTGTCGTCATGCAGAAAGGGGTTTTCCCGAGGTTGAGTTCAGTGGTCTTTCATAGTAAAGTCTTGGGCGTGGCTCGTGATGCGGAGTTGGTCTGGTTGAAGTTTGGGGCGGGTGCAGTCGGAGCTGGACTTTGCGGCAAACTTAACTTAACGAAACTCTTACGGAAAGACAAGAAATTAAAGTAAAAATATAAAAGGATGTAATGAGACTAGGTGGTTTTTCTTCTCATTGGGTAGCAGCTGGCATGTAGGCCAGAGCACGCTCAAAGAGCAGTGTCAAAACGCGGTGGTAAAAGAGAAGAAGAAGAGGAGGAAGAGCAACAAAAGCAAAAGCAAAAAGAAGCCATGACGAAAAAAGAAAAGAAGCATGATTTGATGGTGTCCTGAATATTTAAACTCGGCTTTCAGACCGTCCTATCTGGACGTCTTGACCAATTAGAAATGATCTTGGCTCGTGGTGTTGTATGTTTCTCCTCCCCATTCATAAATCTAAAATGTTATCTTATCAGTCACATGGTCCGAATTTTCCCGCTCTTGTAAAGTATAATTTTGGACATGATTTCTCTACCAAGACTATGATACATTTGACAAAGAATTGATTGGAAGAAACATTTAAAGCATGATTTTTCAAACTCATACATACCAAACATGAATATTAACTCTTAAGCTATTCCCTAGTTATTAAAAAGACATACATAATATGTGATTAAAACATGATAGTTAATTGTGTGGGTTACATACATGATATGGGGTTATGCATAAACATGATAAGTCTCATAAGTCCTTTTAAGAGGGTTTTGGTGCATCTATATGTGAAAAGGCAGTTTCTGTACCGTTCTGTGAACATAAGGACATGTTCTGTGAAGACTAGAGAGGTTAAAAGGTCTCCTAAGGAAGTCTCAGTCTTTGTCTTCTATGTGGAGAGCTGGGGTTACCCACCCAATGAAGTCTCTAGCTCGTGATTTCGATCACAGATTTACATGTGACGGCCATCTCTTTGACCATCAGTCCTGATTACTTGCCTCAAATTTGACAGTTTTCTTCCTTCATTAGAATTGGAATTATCAATAAGTGTTCTTTTGTTTGGATGTTGCAAGCTGTTCTGTGAAAGAGGCTTGTTGGTTTGCTCCAGACTCAAGGCGCCAGGGTACTGTGGACAGATTTATGATGTTGTCCTGTTTTCTTGTTCAACACCAATCCGATCAAATATTAATTTGTCTGATTCGCTCTGATATCCTACAAGAGACTCAGGAGATTCAGGGCTGGGCTGAACAAGGAGAGATTCAGGAGATTCTGGGCTGGGTGGAACCAGCAGAGACTCAGGAGATTCAGGCCTGGGCTGAACAAGCAGAGACTCAGGAGATTCAGGGCTGGGCTGAACCAGCAGAGACTCAGGAGATTCAGGGCTGGGCTAAACCAGCGGAGATTCAGGAGATTCAGGGCTGGGCTGAACTAGCGGAGACACAGGAGATTCAGGGCTGGGCGGAACCAGCGAAGACACAGGAGATTCGGGGCTTGGCTGAACCAGCAGAGACTCAGGAGATTCAGGGCTGGGCTGAACCAGCGGAGACTCAGGAGATTCAGGGCTGGGCTGAACCAGCGGAGACTCAAGAGATTCAGGGCTGGGTGGAACCAACGAAGACACAGGAGATTCTGGGCTGGGCTGAACCAGCAGAGACTCAGGAGATTCAGGGCTGTGCAGAACCAGCGGAGAAACAGGAGATTCAGGGCTGGGCTGAACCAGCGGGGAATCAGGAGATTCAGAGCTGGGCTGAACCAGCAGAGACACAGGAGATTCTTGGCTGGGTGCAACCAGCAGAGACACAGAAGATTCTGGGCTGAGTGGAACCAGCAGAGACTCAGGAGATTAAGGGCTGGGTGGAACCAGCAGAGACTCAGGAGACATAGAAGACTCAGGACTGGACGGAACCAGTGGAGACGGGAGAAATAGGGACACATGCTCTTCAAAAACATCTACTATTCCAGAAGCCAGCTGCAGCTCACCCTCAGTGGCAGGAGTGTGGGTGGGGCTTCCCTTCATGCCCTCATACTTCACAAGTATTCCCTCAGGGATGGCCAATGTTGCCAGCTCGTGCACCTGGTCAGTAGGGGTGTCGAAATTAATCATTTCTACGGTGCATTGCGATGCAGACGAGGACGATTCAGTATCGGTTCAGTAATAGACCATAACCAATTATAACGTACTGACGCTTTTCTGACGTCATTTGTCGCATATGTGCTTTGTCGCGGGAGCATACAATGGCGAAGGGAGGCGAAACGCAAGTGCACGTATAATTAAAAATGCTCCAACTACTTCAAAAGCCGACATCTTGGCACATTTCGGCTTTTATGAACAACCTGGTAAGCACGACCTGGAGAAGACACACGCTGTGTGTAAATCATGTCACGCACAAATAAAATATGCAGGGGGTAATACAACTAACTTGAGAAACTACATCAGCTGTTTTCACCCTGAGTTGTTAACCCTGCCATTACCAAGTATTTAGTATTTACTTTTATGTATTTGTTCTAAATGCTCCTGTTGTCTTCTGTGCCCAGACTTAGTTTTGTTTGATGTTTAATACATTCAAGAAGCGTGTTTTCTTTGAGCAGGTAAAATTAAAGGTTCAGTTCATATATCTGACTGCTTGTATTTATTGACAAAGTTGTATACATGTGAAGTAAAATTGAAAATTGAGGATTTAGTGCATCGTCAATGCACCGTGATATCGAATTGAACTGAATCGATGACATGTTAATCGTAATCGAACCGAATCATGAGACCAGTGTGGGTTCACACCCCTACTGGTCAGATGTAACATTGGGCTCGGGCTCCAAGTTGATGGACAGATTTGTTACTCTTTCTGGCTCTATCATCACGGCAGAATCAGTCTCTGTGTCTGCAGTGGGCTCTGGCATCAGCTCTGTGCAGCATGGGGAAGGCGGCCAGCTGGGCTCTGGACTTGGAGTGGAGCATGTGAAATCCTCCTCCACGAGGCAGATGGTGAACCCTGAATTTTTGTTCACCAACACCCACTCCATGAAAGCGGCAAAGTCCTCTCTGGGACCGTTCCCTGGAAGGTGTGCCTTTGACCAATAAGGAGCGTGAGGCATGCCAGATCTAAAAAGTCCTTGGTATGGTCCCCCAGCGAACAGTTCTTCTACTCCAGGCAGAGCAGCTGGATGGCGGGCAGGCCCGTGGGTGAGGAGCAAAAAAAGAGACCAAGGCAAAAGAAAGAAAAATGCTGCTAGAAACTGTTTCGATCTGTTCTTCTGTTATGTAATGTGATTAAAGTAGAAACTCTCGCAACAAGGAGTTGTAAGGAAATACTTTTAATCACAAGTGCTCGGGAAACAGGAACAACTTAAGAGAAAACCACAATCTACAAACAAGAACAGACAGAGACTAAGGGAGAACTGAGGGCTTATAAGGGAACTAATGAAATAATTATTCAGACAACAGGTGAACAGGATGATTGACTAAGCAAGGGAACTCATGAACACAGACCAACTGATTGAAAAAAAACAGAAAATGAAGCATGTTAAAGCATTAGTTGATGACAAAAATAATCTATAGGCTACTGACTGGTATGAATAAATTTACAAAATTTGTAATGTAAGGTACTGTAATTGTAATTTGTAATGTAACTGTTATGGTACAAATATATTGTGCATCTTGTCATGTTTGTGTATCAATCTTAAACAGCTACTTAAATAAATGTAGGAAGGAAACAATTATAAATGATCAATCATGCTATAATTCAACCAAATTTCATGATTGTGGCAGCCCTATTTGATTAATTGACCAAACTTGTCAAAACAAGTAGCTTTGAGTTTTAAAATCAGCTGGGTGTAAAGCATTTACACTTCACCCTGACAACATCAGTCTCATGTTGTAATACCCATCCATTCAACCTCCAGTAGGTCATGTCATCCCACTCAATCAATAAAGCCTTGCATCCAAAACACTGACCAATCACATGATGGATAATAGTCCTTTCTGTCTTATAATAAACATTTATTGATGTACAACAACAAATAAATGTTCTATAATGCATCAACAGGCTTCACAGTGTGATGAAATCACACACAATATACAAAGAATTACATTCATGTCATTGATTAATGTGACTATGCCTTTTACCTGTTAATTCCCACAATGAAAATCATTTACTTACAAGTTAAACCTTGCTCTGCTGCTAGTCATCTATTAATGATTAAACAGGAAGGAAAAACTAAGACAAGGCACAGCTGTTAGAAATAAAAAATCCACACTGTTGGGGCCTTTTATGTAAACTACAACGTTAAAGAAACAGTTCACCCCCAAACAATGTCAATTTGCTGAAAATGTGCTCATCTTCAGTTTCTTCATCAGAGTTGGAGAAATGTGGCATTACATCACTTGCTCACCAATGGATTCTCTGCAGTGAATGGGTGCCGTCAGAATGAGAGTCATTTTTCATTTTTTCAGTTTTCATTTTTGGGTGAGCTATTCCTTTAAGGTGAAACTTCCTTTAAGGCGTTTAAGGCCCCTATTATGGATTTTTGAAAATTACCTTTCATGCAGTGTGTAACACAGCTCTAAGTGAATGAAAACATCCTGCAAAGTTTTAAATTTGAAAGTGCACCGTGTATAAAGTTATTGTCTCTCAAAAGAAAGAGTCGACTCTGAATCACTGAAACGAGTCATTTTTAAAACGAATCCCAAGCCGAGAAAACATGAAACATTAGCATATTGCTGCCCACTTGTTGGTCTTTTCACGTTGGTCTGAATGAAAATGCAAATTCATTCTTTGGCACTAGGTGCCGCTTTTGGAGCGTTAAAAGCTCACAAACACTGCTTTAAATGAAATCGACCAATCACCGCAGATTAGCGTCATGCAAAGGAGGGGTTTGGAAAAATGAATCATTGAACAAATCATTTGGGAGTCATTGAGCAATTAAGGTAAAAATAAATGCATGTTATAAGAACATGAAAGTGTTTTCTGACTTTGCATGCATGTCAACCTGTTGTTGGGGACTCCCAAAACCAAAATATTAACCTTTCATAACCCATAGGGCACTTTAAGGCTGAAAACACTACACAAATTTTTTGCCCCAATTTACAGTCAGGACAAATCAGGTCATAGTCAGTCAGTGGATTTTGGGCAGTTGGAGATGAAAGATTTCACAGGAAACTATGTAGTGTATGATGGTCACAGATATTTTAGCTTCAGAATATGAATCCATCCAGTCATCGGAGATCAAATATGTTTGATATTTTCAGTCGATTTTTTTTTTACACACATTGTTTTCATTTGTTTGTTGTGAGTTCGTCATTGAGTTTGTTGTGTTTGGAACAACTTAAAAGTCTATTAGTGTGTGATCCTCTGTTGTTTAGTATATGATGCCCAGTTTTTCTCTTTAACCATTTTCTCTTGTAACCACCTCTACTGAACTAACCAGTCATCCCTCTCTAATATCCATGGCAACAATGAAACAGGAATAGAACACAAATATTGAGTCAGTGATGAAATCTGAGAGATGTAAAACACAAGGTGGATGTGCAGTGATGCCAGCATGGCTGCGCTATTAAAACTTACAGTATTGGTTCAGTATTATGTCATTATGACTAAGGGTAAAGAAAAATGGCCCTTGTTTTCTGTAAACATTTCATGTTACATTAAAGAAAATTAAGATGCATTGTGACAATATTTTAATTTCACAGTCTTCATTATCATAATGCAGAAAAATCCCATTATTACTCTCATTACAGTAATGAGAAAATATTTTTATTATTAGTTATTATAACTGCTTATACATAATTGGATCCTCTACATTTATGCTGATTTAATGACAATCACGACTGACTCATCTTCTGCTATTTCCAGGTGTCTTTCCAGAATAACCCGTCATCAAAACCCCATGGAGATTCTTCTGTCACTGTCATTGTCAGTCCCTGTGGATTCAGTCTTTAAACTGCTGCATGCCTTGTGACTGTTACTACATCGAATGAAGATTTCAATCAATGCAATTCCCTAGATGCTGAAACCTGATACAAAGGCAGCTACAGTACATGTTCAGTATGTTGTTTTGTGAAAAGATACAGTCAGCTTTGTGATTCACCAGTCATGAGTCAATGGGGAAGGGTTTGCTTCCTAAATATCTCATTATTCTTAATTCAATAACAGGCTAGAGCTAGATGTGATTTATGGCCTCTAATGCATATAACAGGCAAGTCCTTACCTGAACGTTTTAAATGTATCTGGGTCGATGACAAATAAGAATTTATAAAATTATAAAGGAGAAATCGAATGTAAAACACAAAGTGGTAGTCATATTGGTCTTATACAGTTTGAAAAGATTTTTTACTATTTTCAACAAAAGTTTAAACTTAAATTCCCTACAACTTGAACATACAGGTGCATCTCAATAAATTAGAATGTTGTGGAAAAGTTCATTTATTTCAGTAATTCAACTCAAATTGTGAAACTCGTGTATTAAATAAATTCAATGCACACAGACTGAAGTAGTTTAAGTCTTTGGTTCTTTTAATTGTGATGATTTTGGCTCACATTTAACAAAAACCCACCAATTCACTATCTCAACAAATTAGAATACTTCATAAGACCAATAAAAAAAAACATTTTTAGTGAATTGTTGGCCTTCTGGAAAGTATGTTCATTTACTGTATATGTACTCAATACTTGGTAGGGGCTCCTTTTGCTTTAATTACTGCCTCAATTCGGCGTGGCATGGAGGTGATCAGTTTGTGGCACTGCTGAGGTGGTATGGAAGCCCAGGTTTCTTTGACAGTGGCCTTCAGCTCATCTGCATTTTTTGGTCTCTTGTTTCTCATTTTCCTCTTGACAATTCCCCATAGATTCTCTATGGGGTTCAGGTCTGGTGAGTTTGCTGGCCAGTCAAGCACACCAACACCATGGTCATTTAACCAACTTTTGGTACTTTTGGCAGTGTGGGCAGGTGCCAAATCCTGCTGGAAAATGAAATCAGCATCTTTAAAAAGCTGGTCAGCAGAAGGAAGCATGAAGTGCTCCAAAATTTATTGGTAAATGGGTGCAGTGACTTTGGTTTTCAAAAAACACAATGGACCAACACCAGCAGATGACATTGCACCCCAAATCATCACAGACTGTGGAAACTTAACACTGGACTTCAAGCAACTTGGGCTATGAGCTTCTCCACCCTTCCTCCAGACTCTAGGACCTTGGTTTCCAAATGAAATACAAAACTTGCTCTCATCTGAAAAGAAGACTTTGGACCACTGGGCAACAGTCCAGTTCTTCTTCTCCTTAGCCCAGGTAAGACGCCTCTGACGTTGCCTGTGGTTCAGGAGTGGCTTAACAAGAGGAATACGACAACTGTAGCCAAATTCCTTGACACGTCTGTGTGTGGTGGCTCTTGATGCCTTGACCCCAGCCTCAGTCCATTCCTTGTGAAGTTCACCCAAATTCTTGAATCGATTTTGCTTGACAATCCTCATAAAGCTGCGGTTCTCTCGGTTGGTTGTGCATCATTTTCTTCCACACTTTTTCCTTCCACTCAACTTTCTGTTAACATGCTTGGATACAGCACTCTGCGAACAGCCAGCTTCTTTGGCAATGAATGCTTGTGGCTTACCCTCCTTGTGAAGGGTGTCAATGATTGTCATCTGGACAACTGTCAGATCAGCAGTCTTCCCCATGATTATGTAGCCTAGTGAACCAAACTGAGAGACCATTTTGAAGGCTCAGGAAACCTTTGCAGGTGTTTTGAGTTGATTAGCTGATTGGCATGTCACCGTATTCTAATTTGTTGAGATGAATTGGTGGGTTTTTGTTAAATGTGAGCCAAAATCATCACAATTAAAAGAACCAAAGACTTAAACTACTTCAGTCTGTGTGCATTCAATTTATTTAATACACGAGTTTCACAATTTGAGTTGAATTACTGAAATGAACATTTCCATGACATTCTAATTTATTGAGATGCAACTTTATGTGAGAGTGCACATCTTATTCATAAATACCATTACATTTTGGGGAGTCGCACCACATGACATTTTATAATGTGAACTAACCTTGCCTTGTCATAAAAAGGTCACATTTTTAAGAGACCTGTTGACCTTGACACACAGTCATGAGGGTCATCTCTGTGATATCATTTCCTGTTTCATGTTTTCTCTGTATGTTTCTGAATGTTGGTTGCACCACATTACTGTGAACAGGCAGACAGACACTTTTCAAATATTAATGCAGTATTGTTGGAATATTTATTTATTTGGAAGAAAAATATTATTTTGTAAAATTCCCAAAAAATGTATCAAAATGAATTTTAATTTAGAAATAAGTGTTATAAAACATGCTCACAATATAGAGGTATATTCTTATTCTACACTGAAAAATGGTGTAGCGTTTATTTTCGAACTATTTTGACTCAAAAATTGCTAGTAAATTTCACAAATAATTACAAAGAAAAGGCAATTAACCCACTGAATTAAATGTGAAATTTTAAGTAAGATTACATTTGAGTTTAACTGGAGTTCAGTGCATGTATGAATGCATGTATGCATATGTATGAACTGCACTTTTAATGTAGTTTTTGCTTAAATGAATACTGTTTATTTGTAGTTCAGTGTTTGATGGCTCAGTCTTGTTTATTATTAGTGATGTACGCTAATTACGTTTATTATTAAACTGCTGCTGTGCTGTTACTTACAGTATTGAAAACACCACTAATAATGACTTCAGAATAATTAAAACTGAGTATCATCAGATCAACCAGACACTAAACAGCACATCTGATCATTAATGCCCTCATTTACTTTCACTTCAGCATTGACTTTTGTGAATGGCAGTGAGCGTGTCCTGTAAGTGTCTCTTATCTAGACTGCATTATTGACATGAACTGTTTGCTGAAGCGAGGAGTGGCCGTGTCTACAGACAAACGCTCTAAACCTCTTCCTCCTGATGTATAAACGTGCCGTAAAATACAAGACCGTCTGAGATTAACTCCAAATATTGGTTTATGTTAAATCCTAATCTTAAATCCATAGAATTATATGCTCTCTGTGTGTGTGTGTGTGTGTGTGTGTGTGTGTGTATATATATATATATATATATATATATATATATATATAGTGTATCTTGTTTATAATATATCCCTAATACATAAAGAATTATATAAATTGTTGTTTAGTGTTTACTCGTTCAAATTTTGTTGAATTAAATATATATGGTATATCTTGTAATTTGTGGGAGTGTGTTTTGTTTTCTCCGTATGTTTCTGCATGTTTGTTGCACCACATTACTGTGAATAGGCAGACAAACATTTATCAAATATTAATAAGCAGTTTGGTTGAAATATTTTATAAAAGAAAATAATTATTATGCCAAATTACTTTTTTTTAATATAGAATTTTTGCAACAAGGCGTTTTCTTCATTATCATATCAATCCATTTTTGAATTTATATCTTCCATAAACAATAGCAAACTGAATTTTAATTCAGAAATAAGTATTGCAGCGCTGTTCATTATAGCATATCACTGTATAATGCATAAAGAATTATGTAAATTGTTGTATAGTGTTTACTCTTTACTCAAATTTTGTATTTGTATTTATTGTATTTGTATATATGTGTAAAATTGATTTGTATTTATATTTAGGAGTATTTACATTATAATGCATTATGTGTATCTTGTTTCGAATGTGTCATTTTCTAATTACCTAATTATTTCTTGTAATAATAACTGTATTACTGTTGCAACTAGTCCTGAGTCAGGTCATAATCCTTATATTTTTGAAAATCTTTGAATAAAACTAGTTAATATAGATGTTAGCACATGAAGCAGAGTTTAAGAGCATGTCAGAACATTACAAGCAGCAGAAATGAAGTATGAGTGATGATCTAACAGTGTCCAGGGTGTAGTCAGAGACAGTAAACATCACATCTGCTGAGTGTTTATGAGTGTGAAAGTGTGTATAGAGTGTTGTTAGACAGAGCAGGCATTAGATCTGCGGTAATACTGTATTCCTGGTGTTTATTTGTATGGGATGAGTGTGAGGATGGGGTGTTGTCCTGATGCATGTGAGACACAGTCCATAGGTCACTGTACAATCATCTGAGTTTATGACAGAAAGCACAACCACACAATACACTCGATATTATTACTAACACTACCACAGAAAACCGCGGTTAAGAGCCTTTTTCTCCTACATAACACACCCATTTAAATGTAACTGAACATTACAGTATAAATACAATGATTACCTCTGAGTATTAACGCTGTATGTATTATTACAGACACTCTCTGATGCTCATTAACATATCATAACATACCTGTTACGATCACCGCTGCGTCCTAATGTCCGACACCGTGTTAAATCAAGGCCGAACTACGATAAAACACATCCCATATCCAGAACCGGACTAGCAGCACCGAGACATGGACCGACACTGCGCTCTTTCTGCGGCTGCGCTCAGCCAATCCTACTACGGGGAAGGCTGGGCTCATTAATATTAATTAGGGAACGTGACGGGCTTTACTGATTGGCTGGAAGGTAGTAAGTGGGTGGTGCTTCGGCTAATAGAGGCCTGGGACGTAACCCACAGACTCGGTTATGAATATTAATGAAACTGTGTGACTGGACATTTCAGGAAAATTACCAAGCAACGTTTAACGTCACATAATAAATATGCATAAGCTAGGCCTTGAGAGGAAAAATTCAGATAATTTACAGATAAATTTAATTTAATGCAAATGTCTGATAAATCATGTCCGCATGGAGCTGTAATTACACTTAGTCTTCAATCAGTGTGTTTAGTATATATTTTATTAGAAGATGAGGTTCACTCATGTAACGCTCACATTGCTTTCGTCTTCTGCTCCTGCCACTGTTACTTCACACTGCTGCTCCAGTCATTATTATCAACCTGAATTTATAAACAGAACGGCGTTTAAATATTCCTGAAAAGAATAAAACAGTTTACTTTGATTTTACTGCCATCTGCGGGCAGAACACAGAAGAGCACGTGACTTAAAAGCTGGTTTGACAAATATGAAAGTTGACATGTGGCAGTTTTGTGCATCAGTTTTGAAATGGAATTTCAGCGATTCATTTTCATTATTGGCCATTTTTTAATCAGTTACATAACTTCAGTCAGTTATTTAATTATTCGAAATTGTTTAATAAGATGAAGCTAGAATTACTGTATGCATACAATACACTCAACACAGATATAATTGATCATTCATGTGTTCCATAGAATCACACAAGGCTATGTTCTATGTAAAGACTAAAACATCAGCCCCATTTTAGCTTTAACAGTGAGGATGAGCTCTGCTTTAATTACAACGCAGTACAAGATGATACGTGATAAAGATTCAAGTAATTTGTATGAGTGTTTGTTATCAAATATAACATTAAACATGACTTTAATTAAATAATAAAATGTAAGGATAGAAAAAAATAAAAAAAAAGAATAAAAAACTTTTAAGAAAAAAAACAAACATTTTTTTTAAGTAAACATTTCTTTCACAATTTTCTTTTCTTTTTTTTTTTTCGTTTTCCCTTCAGGTCTGTTTTGTCAAAAACTTTATAGATGTTTAGTAGGTGCTAAGTTTCACACATTAAAAAATAAATTGTGTTTCGTGAAGAATCATCTGAATAGTGAAGCATGAAACATGAAATACACTTGAAACATGAAATACAGTACAAAAATTAGGGAAAAAGTGTTGGTGTGGGTTGCTTTCATAATGTGTGCCATTTTTAAACAGGGACGTAGACGTTCATGGAACCTCCATAGAAGGTTAAAAACTAGTTCAAATGTGGTCATTGTGGATATATTTCCAAGGTCATTTAAGGTCTCGTTTAGACATACTGTTTCTGGACCAAATAAACACTCTCAGGATGCATTAAATTAAAACTCACGTTTATTTCCATTTGTAATTGCAAAGCAACTTACAGACAGTGTGTGTTTGTCCAAAAATCATGAAAATAAACAAATCTTCACTCACACCTTTAGAAAACTTTGCATCTGTAAT
Source organism: Spinibarbus caldwelli (assembly GCA_039654775.1). Lineage (NCBI taxonomy): Eukaryota > Metazoa > Chordata > Actinopteri > Cypriniformes > Cyprinidae > Spinibarbus > Spinibarbus caldwelli. Next base: position 32,669,777 of record CM077230.1, on the reverse strand, counting down.
TCTTTGGATTATGAGAGAAACCAGATTTGAAGGAAAGACCTTTTGGTTCAGATTCAAACTGTCTCCTCTTGTTGTGAGGAGACAGTTTCCCACTGAGCCAAAAATTGTGTGACTTTTCCTCTCATGTACCAGACAGACTAACAGCAGCATTCTGCTTTGAGATGTTTTCCACATAATCAAAAAACAAAATAAAAAAATTCATTATACATTATACATTATATGCGGATTTAGTGGCAAAAATAAATGTCAGGAATTCCTGTGTCAACAAAGGCACAGAGAAGAGACAGGCACGCTGACAGATGACATATGAAACCAAATAAATACATATCTATAAATATGGTATAAGAATAATTCTGTAATTATAATTGCAATGGTTAGCATGTATTGTCTTCAGCATTACACACTTTAAAAAGTGATACACTATATTTACTCAAAATTGTGTCAACAGATTACAAGCAATATTTTTTAATTAAATTCAACACATAAAAATTAGAATTTATAAAATTAGATACTTACAAATTGACCATTCAGAATCAGTAAAATAGCACAAAAAATTAAGTAAAACTTAAACAAAAATTGTGGTTTCATTGGAGGAAACAAACAAACAAACAAAAAAACAAAAAAAACAAAACAAATAAACAAAAAAAAAAAAAACACTATGCTAATGAATACTATGTTATGCAAGCCAGGCCAGTAGTTGGCGATGAAGAAACACCCCGCAAAAATGTAATATGCATACATACAGCTTCATGGTACAGGCCCCTGATGTCAACAAACATAATCACTGAAAGAGAAAAAAACATTTTTTAAGTTACCATTATGGTGATCAGTGTTTGCTTTAGTTGGGCTTTTGATCCTTGACTTTTAACATTAGATGTTGTTTGGCTGCTGTTAATGAGCTAGAACAGCTAGACAAACCAAGAGAAAAGGTGATTGGGTGGTGTTGGTTATGTTTTTACATAATCATCATTTGACCTGAACTCATTTAGAGCCTAAGTTAGAATTACACCTTTTCTCTTGGCATGTAACCTGTTGACACAGTTTTATTGAGTAAATATAGTGTATAATTATTTATTTATTTATTTTTACAGTGCATATAAATTACATATAAATATATTTCTGCCTCATTCAGTATGAATATCTATATGATGTAGTAGTAAAAGTGATCAGAATAATCAGATTGCAGTCAGATGTTATTTCAAACACTCACTGGTGAGTTTTGAGCTGATTTTACTATGTTGCCGCTTGTTTTTTAACGTTGTTTAAAAAATTGTGGCTTGCCATCAGTTTGAGCCAACTGTACTCTTCATTTATCTGTAACTTTCATGCATGACATGTTCAAGTCTATGCAAACGAATCACAAGCTGCAAAAATTATGCAATTCTCAATTTTTTGGTAATGTAACTAGCAGTGTACTAATTACTGTTGGCTGGGAGTAATAGGTAAAGTAATGATATTACATTTGAAAGGAGTAACTAATGAGTAATATATTACATTTTTTGAGTAACGAGCCCAACACTGCTCCTTAAACAGCCTTAAATAATATATAGACGGACGAAGATCATCTTAGTAATGTTTGGTGATGTGAAGAGCGAAAAGTGAAGACAATGGACTATATAGACAGTTATTATCGTGATTTAGGCCGAAGAAGCTGAAAAAGGTCTGACGATAGAAATCAGAAAGAACTACAAAGAAAAAAGACGAGCGTAAACATTGGTAATCCATACAGCTGAATAGAGATGCCCAAGTTGCTTGTTTTGTTGTTGACCAGGTATGGAAATTATTTATTGTGTGAACCACTCTTTAAAACTCACTAGTACCAGTGAAATTCACATGAAACTCAAGAAACAACTATGTTAATTCCCATCAATAGATGGCAGTGCAGCGTTTAACACCTTACAGTACACTAAGAACAGCGATGCTAACGCAAGGCTAGAATACTACTGAATGCACATTTAATGGGAAATTCTCAACAGTTAGCACAATACTTACCATAGAGGGTTAAATAATGTATTGGCAAAATAAACTAGATAGATTTTCTATAATTAATAAAATACTTGAATCTAAATAGGATCATTTACAACGTTTAATGTCTTCTGTTTCAGAACAAACAACACAAACATGTTTTTATTTTAATTATGTCATTTATTTGCACAATCCTCCAGTAAGTATTTATCAAATACTGAAAAGAAAAAAAGTTTTTGTCTGTTCACTCAACAAACAGAACACACTGGTTCACTTTCTTATTTTCATTTACATGTTAATGTCTGAAAACAAAACAAAACAAAAAAAGTCTATAAAAGAGTTCAACTCCTTTAAAAAGGGAAATAGGAAAACAAATAGTAAATGTTAAAAAAATCACAATGCAGCCATGGTTAAAATCATTTTAGTATTTGTATGACATTTCAAACCAGTATAAAGGATATGAAATGGCAGTATACTGTACGTTTATGTACACACGTTACAGAGAATAGAAGAAGAAGAGAAGCTTTCCTCAGGGGTTCATCCAAAATCAATACTGTCGAACTTAAAAATAAGGTTTGTGCAAATGTCTGCATTTCTATTTGAAACAGACAGATCAAATATTAGTGTTCTCTCAGTTTAAAAGAAGAAAGAAAAAAAAAAACACCTCATGTTGCTAGTAGTGCTTAAAAACATCCAGAGGCCCAAAATGGTTGAACAAACCTTAGCAGTCCACCTCAAAAAACAAAACCGGTACGAAAACTAGTTTAAAACACAGAATGAAAAGAACAGTTCTATTCATAAAAGACACAAAAACATTGATTTTATGCGCAATGTAACTATATCGCAGTTTGCACTTGGCTGTAAAGTAACGCCACAAGCCATAACAGCAAACTCAATGAAATTAATACTGAAAACCTCTTTCTCTCTCTCACACACACACACACACACACACACACGCACAGATACAACTACAGGTAAAGCTGCTATCACCCTCCCTCAGTATTTACAAACAGGCCATTTTTGTAAAGGGACTTTTGAAGAGTGAAAGAACATAAACAGATCCACCACAGAAGTTACAATAAGTTGGACCGGACGTCCTGTTATCATCCCAACAATCTTTTAGTATGAGCCCTTATTAGCCGGCAGTAACTGGACCCTGTATTCAACACAAAGACACAGCCTTCCAAAAAACACTTGGCAACACGGTCATCGTGAAAGATCAGAGATGGCAGGTAGAAACGTTAAAATATCTGCTCGTCGCCCCACACAGAGGGAATAAAATGATTTAAAGGGCTTTTTAAAGCATTTTACAAACTGAGATCTCCCTTTAGATTGAACCCACACAAGCTGCCTTCTTCATACAAAATACCAAAGCACCACGCTAGTCCACGTCAACACGCCTTTGATATTCATTAAGGTAATGAAATTATAAAGTACTGTATTAAATAACCAAAGACACTTTTCTTAATCTAAAAGTGTTCACGTTATTAAAATTTAAAGGACGTGCTCTTTAGAATTCACAGCTACGCTAAAATCATTCAAAAAACATAAACAGTAACATAAACTCCTCCCACCAGTTCTGTGGCCCCTCCTACTTGCATCTGAACTCCTCCCACTTGTCATTTAAAGGAACAGTTCACCCAAAACTGAATTTTCTGTCATCGTCAACTTACAGACATCAAAACTGGCACAGAATGAGATTTAAGAGCTACCTTTAACCTCTCCCACTTGTTAATATTAACACGGCATTACCAAACTTTTTGAATGCAAATTCAATCAAGCTCACTTCATAAATCCCACCCTATAATATTGTACACAGAACAATTATCAACACGGAAAATTTCACAGAAATAATAACAAACTCTAACCCAACAAAGTGCAAACTGAAGCTGCCGTACGTGCCGGTACGATTCCTACCACAACATGTGCTGCTCATCTTGAAATAAAAGACAGCATTTGTTTCAAACACGCCAATGTTCCTTCCACAGCCAAAGCAACAAAAATGACAAGTAACATCACGGACAACATTTCTGTCGAGGACACAGGCTTTTAAATTGACCATTTCCACAGGAAAATCCATTTGTCTGTTTTATCCCACATCTGTAAATTCCCCTTGTGCTGAAGAAGCAGCAGCAGGTCACATGGGCTTGCTGTAGCCAAAGATTCCTACAGGGAAGTGTTTCACGTGAGTTGGCCACTGAGCGGCCAGCTGGAAAAACTTCACGTCATGCCACTCTACGCCATCGATGGACACTGCAGAGATAAAGACAATATAAAAATGACTGCTGTGAGAAGTCACACAATAATATATCTAATACCAAATACAGAATTACTATAAAAACACACTACAATCATGTCTTATCCAGATTTTCAATTCACCAAATCTAGTAGCAGAATCTTACCAAAATAAGTTGAATCTTATTCCATGAACCAAATATCCTGATTCCAGATTCCAAAAATGAAGTACTTTTAATTAGATTAAATTAGATTTTAAAATACTCGTAATCAGATTACAGTTACTTTTTTATTCATTACTTCATTATATTCATTCACACAATAGCAATAAATTATGCATAATTTATTGATTACTTTTTTTTAAATAATTTAAATTTTACTTTTCTAAAATGCCAACGTGACATGCAGGTAAACAGAACATTTAATTTTTTAGTAAGTGTTTTATTTTGATTGATGTTATTTTAAAATTATTTATTTTAATTTTACATTTTTTCTTTGCATTTTAATATCAATATGGTACAATATTATTCTATTTAAATCAATGTGAAAAACAAATTACGTTAAAAGTAATCTAAAAGTAATCAAAAAGTAGTCTGATTATATTACCTAAAATGTGTAATGGATTACGTTACTAAGTATAATTTTTGTTATGTAATTTGCAATCAGTAATGGACTACAATTATAAGTAATCTACCTAGCTCTGACTGTAATAAATATTGAAATATAGTATTCATGATATAGCCTACTGTTAAAGACTTTGGGGTTAGTAAGATTTTTATTATTATTATTTTTTAAGTTTTTGAAGTCTTATGGCTATAGAGGTTGCATTTATTTGATCAAAAATACAGTAAAACAGTAATATTGTAAAAATTTAAAATAACCATTTTTTCTTTGAATATATGCTAAAATGTAATTGATTGCTGTGATCAAAGCTGAATTTTCAGCATCATTACTGCAGTTTTCAGTGTCACATTATCCTTCAGAAATCATTCTAATATGCTGATTTGCTGCTCAAGAAACATTTGTGGTTATTATCAATGTTGAAAACAGTTGTAATTAATATTTTTGTGGAAACTGTGATTTTGTTCAGTATGCTTTGATGAATAGAAAGTTCAAATGAACAGCATTTTATTTGAAAGAATTATTTGTAACATTATCAATGCCTTTACTGACATTATCGGTCAATTTAATGCATCCTTGGTGAATAAAAGTATTAATTTCTTAAAAATCGCTTACTGACTCCAAACTTTAACTATTATTATAACAGAAACCCATTACATCCCACCATTTTAATAAGGACACATGCAACGTTTCAAGACAAATATCACATTTAGACAAGTGACCACAGGGTGGCAGTAGAATAAAACTAACATATTACACATTCACTATGAACGTGCTCAACTGGGGGTTTGTACATGGAGTTGTGTAGGTTTGTGTCTGTGTGGGTTTACCCTTCAGCATGGTGTGCTGGTGTTTAGCGGTGCAGATGAGTCTGCTGATGCTGTCTATCACCTGACTCTTAGAGTCCACATCCTTCTCTTTTGGCTTCTTGCTCAGGAAAATCACTGAGAGTAGAAGGAAACCAGATGTAAAACAGAAGTAACAGCACACAGGAGACAAATTAACCACTTTCGCAGCTCATTTTAACACACCTTTCTTGTTTTTCTCCTTCATGACAACGGTCATGGCCATTCCAGGAGGAGGTGTAGGCTCCCCTCCGTTGGGGATTCGCGAAACCTGCAGCGAGCGGAAGTTGCTCTTCAGCGTGTACTTAATTCCCACGTCTCTTTTCTCACCTTCTTTCTTCTTCTCTGCGCCCTGTAATGTCCAATAGTCCACTTGAAGACCCATCACCTCACCACCGGTGCCTGGAGAACTGCATACACATATGTTTCAGATATAAGTGTGAAGTAGATTTACAGTAAGGGCGTGTTCACACTTGGCGTCTTTTTTGACAAGAAAAAGTTGACAAGAGCGCTTTTTTAGTCAAATAAAAAGCTGGCAGTGTTTCGGTTTCAAATAGCAGCCGAGGGCGTCTTTTGTTGCTATAACAACAGCTGCAACGGTAGCCTAGCCCTGTGTGTTGCAGAAATGTCAGCTTTTGAAGTTAACATTGGCTTCTGAAGTTAACAGGGAGGGTAATGTCGGTTCACAATGACGTTTGTTGGAGCGCGACATTTGCGGCATATTTTAGACTAGATAGAGTTTTGTACTCATATCATACAACTTCTTGTGCTCCGAAACTAGTACGATCTGTCTACCAGCTATCTTCTCCTTTTTGCTTGTTGTTTTTGTTGTTATGGAAACGACTCGCCACTCGCTTGTCATTGGTCAGCTGTCAAAAAGGCGCTTGACGTAGGGCGTTTTTTTCAGAAAAGTTGAACTTTTTTCAACTTGAAGAGACGCTCTGAGCTGCAGAAAAAGACGCCGGGGGTGGCGTTTTAAAAAGCGCTCAGGACTTTTTTGAAAACACGGTTTACTCCATAAGATTATAATGTAAAACGCTGACAGCTTCAAAAAAGATGCCAAGTGTGAACATAGCCTAAGATGTTCTTTTTCGCTGGAACCAATGGTCATGTTTAAAGTGCCCCTATTTAGGATTTTTGAAAATTACCTTTCATGCAGTGTGTAACACAGCTCTAAGTGAATGAAAACATCTTTTAAATCTGAAAGTGCACCGTGTATAAAGTTATTGTCTCTCAAAAGAAAGAGTCGACTCTGAATCATTGAAACAAGTCGTTTTTAAAACGAATCCCAAGCCGTGAAAACATGAAACATTAGCATAGTGCTGCCCACTTGTTGGCCTTTTAGCGCTGGTCTGAATGAAAATGCAAATTCATTCTTTGCCACTAGGTGCCGCTTTTGGAGCGGTAAAAAATAGTTTTCCCGGTAACGCTGTACACAAAGCAGCACTGCGCTCACAAACGCTGCTTTATCAGGCATTACAAGCGAGATGAAATGAAAATGAGAGCAATCGACCAATCACTGCAGATTAGCGTCACGCAAAGGAGGGGTTCAGAAAAATTAATCGTTGAGCGAATCGTTTGGGAGTCGTTGAGCAATTAAGGTAAAAATAAATGCATATTATAAGACAATGAAAGTGTTTTTTGACCTTGCATGCATGTCAACCTGTTGTTGGGGACTCCCAAAACCAAAATACGAGCCTTTCATTACCCATAATAGGGGCACTTTAAAACACTTCCATTTCCAACCTCTTTTCCCATTGAAATGGTTTATATTATGTTGTGTCTTCACACTGAAGTTGGTAACACTTCATATTTTCTTGCAATAACTTTGGTAACAGGGATGAGTGGTCATGTTAGACTCATCCTCAGGCTCATTTCCAACCTCATTTATTTACGATTTGTTGTCTGGGACAACAACCAGGATTCTTTGGCATTTACGCTACATTTGCGCTTCACATTTTCACAAGTGCATACACAGTTTCTCGTACCCTGCTCCAGAGAGACTGGCAGAAACAGAGGGGGATGACGGAGGGGTGGAGGTCATGTCTTTCCCGTACGGTGTTCCCGTCTGTGCTGGAGGTGAGGAGAGCATGTTCACACTGCCCACCATCACTACGTCATCAGAGTCCACTGCCAGACGACACGCACACAAATACTAATCAATCATCTTTCACTGCTGTTATTGTTTTCCTCGTGTTCCTGACTCAAATAAATCTTACCTGATGTAGATAAGCTGTGCTCCACAATTCCGACTTTCACCAACTGCAAGAAAGCACATCCGAATCCTAAATTACATAGGTCAGTTATGTTTGGAACAGCATACTAGTTTGTACGGTTATTGTAGTATTTTTCGTATGCACAGAATACCCCCAAAATGTACAATATAGATCCAGCACTGTGCATAATATCCCACAATGCAATGCTTTAGACTTAACATTATGTTTTTAATGTGATGGAACCAACTGCTAGTGATATTAACTGTTTTCTAACATCTTGTTTTTGATCAAAATGCCAAAAGTTAAGCCAATTTTAAACAAAATTGGGTTAAAAACAATACATTTTTTAGATGATAACTGGAAATGTACACATTATACACATAATAATGACAAGGTGTGACAATAATGTAAAAGAAATGTAGCATATCGTTGTTTATCTGAAGTTTGTCTTTACACAATTCTGTTTCATACATTTAATTATATAGTATATACAATATACAGTAACTGGTACATAATTTTCTCTACACAACTAACAAATTTGTTATAAAAAACAACTTATAAAATTCACAAATTATAGCTGTGTAAAATCTTGTTTTCTACACTTATAACTGCAGAACATATTGTTAATGCTATTAATGGTTCGTTGTTTGTTAAAAGTGGAGAAAAAAAAAGCCTGAAACATAAAAATTTCTTGTTGCCAAAATTGTTATCTCTGAATACAAATTTGAGAGATTTAATTATTTTCCTGTAATAAAACTTACATAAACAACATTTTATAAAAGTAGATAACTTATTATATATATATATATATATATATATATATATATATATAACTGTGGTAACAGTTGAATGATTGAGCTTCATGAGGTTGAGCAAACAAATTTGTGTGACAATTAAGAAAATTGGATTATGTGTGTGGAATTTGTCATTTTGTGTAACAAGGGAATATCATGCAATAACAGGATGGTGCTAAACATTTTTTTAGGCTAAATGAGATACTAATATGTGTATGTGTGTGTGTGTGTGTGTGTGTGTGTATATATATATATATATATATATATATATATATATAGATTCAGTATTTATTTATAATTAAAATATAAGAAATATACATATAAAGACATTTCTCACTATAACAAACATGGGATATGTGCCTCTATTGCTTTTGTAATGGGGCAAGCAAGTATATCTGTGGAAAGTGCAGCTGACACTTTAGAACAACAACAGAGAGGAAATGAAAGAGAAAGCATTTCTCACCCCAATGAATGGGACAAACTTCTGGCAGGAGTCTTCGTCAGGGCTGTAGAGGTCAAACAGGAGGGAATGGTTAGCACAGGGCTGCCAGGACGTGTAATGTTAAGCTGTCAGTGAGGGTGGATGGTCTGAGAGATGCGTGTGAAGTCATCAGGGTGTGGGGGGTGAGAATGGGGGTGTCAGATCAGATAGTGTGACACAGAGTGGTGTCCTCTAGTTGACAGAGTGCTGTGAGGCCACAGTGACTGTGAGGGCTCATGCCATGAGAGGATGCTGGGATAGCTTCTTACATCCTCCACCAATCAGGGGGTGTAAGGCCGCAGGCTATGGGGGCGCTTCATCGTTGAACTCATTGTTATATAATCTTTTAATCTTTCATGTCTCTTCCCAAAAGTAGTCAACAACTGACAGAAGCTGCTCTCCAACACTTGAGAAACCAAAACACAAAGAACTTCCAAGTTTAGTCGATTGTAATTGACAAAAACAGAGCTGGCACTGAGTCGTTGCCTGTAGCCAGACTTGACTATCAGCATAAAGTCTGATCCACATTGCAGCTATTTTAGGTCAAGAATCACCTACTTAGACGGGATGTCTGACCAACATGTACAATGACCAATCATAACTGAGAAAGCTCTCTGCTTCCAGACATCTACATGAGTTGTCTCAAATAAAACTTAAAAAATTTGAAACCTTGAACCCATAAACTCCACCAATTAAGTTAATGGTGTGAGCACATCAAAAGCTAATTAAATTATTCGTGCGAGTAGATTACATAAAAATTCATCTGACTTTGTTTGTAATCTACTCGCACAAATAATTAATTATGCAAATAATTCACTCAATTCGCATGGCACGTTGTCATGCAAGTCAATCTGCGAAGAGCTTATTGACATCTCTGGTTGTATCAGAAAATGGAGGAGAGCATTACGAGATGTTTTAATTTGCACAAGTGACACGAAAAACATCCCGCGAGTAATCTAGAGCGATAACGTGATGCAAATATTTGCTTTGCTTTTGGTATGCACACACCATAAGAGTTTCCATGATAATAAAAAAGGAAAACTATTTTAAAATACATGTGCCAAGTTCTTTGCCATTATTAAGAAAAGTTTAAATTTAAAAATATTTAAGACCATTTTCCTTATACACTGAATACAACTTAATCATTACTTTTTAAAAAAGTGTTGTTTTAAAATGATGAATTACTATTAAATATCAAATTAGTGTAGAGTCGCACCACATGACATCATATTAATTTAATTAATAATTATTTGGTATGTTAAGAGACGTATTGACCTATACAAAAAGTCAATCTCTCTATAACATGATTTCCTGTTTTATTTTTTATTTTTTCCTGCATGTTTCGTTGGTCACACCATAGGGCTGGGCAATTTTTCCGATTTGATTGATTAATTCGAATTTAATGTTTTGCCACGATTTTATTTTTTTTATAAATCGAGGAATCGCAATTTTGAATAGAAATATTACCAGACATTAGAATTAGACACTTTGACAATATGGCAATGATAACAGTAAAGAGAAAAGAACGATCCAACGCATGTCGGAACATGTAATTAACCGCTCACGTGTGACGCGCTCATACAGCTAGACGCCATTCACACAGAATGTGCTTTTGTGTTGACAAAGATGTGACGCAGGCAGTAGAATAGGAAAAACATGCAAGAAGATGAGAATGAACTTTTTTAGACTGCCGTTTCATGGAAGAGATGCTGCAAGAGACACGAGCGCAACAGTCAAACGCGTCCGTTTACATAGAAAAAACAATGGAAAAGCAGCGCAATTGAATAAAAACCTGTAAAGAACTACTAGCCTGCTGTATGTCTGATATTTCATGACTGCATCATGGTGATAGGCTAAAAGCTGCTGTTGATTTACAGAACATTTATAGTTAATAATAGTCTACTTACCTTAAGACAATTTGAATTTGAATTACCTTGACTTTTGAGATTTTTTTTAAAGCATTTTCCTTGTATTATTTCTGAACATATAATATGTATAAGACAAGTTTGTACAAGATGTAGTTGTAGTTCACACATCTTTTCTGCAAAGATATTTAACAAGTGATTTGTTTAACATTTACATCATGTTGCCAACTTCATGTGTGGTGCACTTGGAATAGAATTTTCTTTAACTAGAGGGTTAATAAAGAAAAAGTTACTTGAATCATGTTGTAGATACATTTTCAAGTTGACAAGTTAAAAATCGTAAAAAATCCAAGAATCGGTCAAACGTTCTGAAAAATCGAGATTTAAATTGTTTTGCCAAGTCGCCCAGCCCTATCACACCACATGACTTTGAAATTTCCAAAAGTGACTGTTTAATGTTTGAGAGGTTTGCTGAAATCAATTTCTTTTTTCTCCCTCACTTTTTGTTAGAAACTTTGAGTTTTGATTTGCTTGGCCAAGGGGCATAAACAAAATTGTAAAATGTGACCTCAAGAACATCTAATCAATTCTCAATGAGTGAAATCAAGTTCTGTCTTACATTTATTTTCCTCACTGAATGTCCTATTTCACTTAGAACATGTAATGCACAGAACTCAAGAAATAAAATGGGTTCTGAACATTGTTTAATGTTTATTTCAGGCTCTGCTCTGATGCGTCAGCTAATACGATTGTAAAATGATGTCGAGGAAGGGTTGGAGTTATTGTTGATATTTTAATGTGGTCTGCAGACACACCTGCGGCATAACAATCTCTGCTGTCCATTCTCACTTCATTCATTTCTCTTTTGTCTCTCTATAGGTGTTTTATCACTTTCTGTACCCCCGGGTTTCTCTTTATATATCTCCCTTCATCTTTCTCTATTTTGTTCTGCTTCAAAGTGATAATTGGTTTTGTGACCTTTTGTATTTGTGCTTGTCCTTCTGCAGACTATCACAGATTTATGTTCCAGTCTGTGTGTGCGTGTACTTCGTTATTCATCCAATATTTGGATATCTGCTTTTCACAGGACTAATTTAGCACAGTCCCAAATCATTCCAAAACCTGTTCTAATAAGAAGGCATTTAGCCAATGCTTTGGACACAATTACCATGTGTTTTTGTTTTTATAGCAAGCAGTTAAAATCAAATTAATGTTTAATTTACTATTAATAAGTTGATCACAATAATGAAATTGAGAAATGAGAAAACTGATCATACAAAGTATTGACAAAAATTCTTAAGAATCTTACTCAATCAACAGAATCATAATATTTCATATATAAACACTTGCAGGTATGAACCTGTAATCTTTCACATTTTTTTTACCACTAAACCACCCTAATTCACTCATCTCTTTTCAAAGTTTGTCACCATTCCTTATCTCCAAACCTGTTAAACTCAAACCAAACTAAATCAGTTAAAGACACAAAAAGACTGAATTATGAACACAAAACACACAGTGAGCAAAAACTAGTAGTCACGCAGACAGGTGTGTGAGGTTAACATACTGAGAGCATGAGTGATTTTAACCACAGCAAACATTAAAACGTCAACCGAAACACACGATTAGGTACCTGATGTAAAAATCAAAATACAAACTTCTCTTCCTTGAAGGCAAAAACAAAAGAAAAGGAGGGAAAAACCCAAAGCATAACAGTTACTGTGTCATCCTCAACACACGTCCACTTCTCAATGACAAAATAAAACCAGATCAAACAAACGAGTGACATAATTAAAAAAAGAAAATGCAAGTGCAACTGATTGTTTGATCTACTGTATGGACCAATTGACGATAATGATTACGATACCCATAATAATTCATTGAGCGAATCTCATAAAACATGTCCTTGCCACATTTCACCCAAAAACAAACTGAAAAGAATTTATATTTTGCATAAAAAAATTATGCAATTAAATTATTATTTTATTTATTGCCTGAATTCTCATTGCTGCAGAGTATCGGCACAATTGTACTTTTTTGTTATTGTCTATGGTAATTTTCGTTAGATTCTTTACTTGCAGGGTTGCCAGGTTTTCACAACAAAACCCTCCCAATTGCTACTCAAAACTAGCCCAATCAAGTTTAGACGGGGGTCTCTTGGTAAAATTTGCATTGCAGGGGCTAAATATCACGTTATTGGGGTTGCTTCAACCCACAGACATGAAAAAACAGGCATGAAAAACAACCTGCGGCAACAATGTTAAATTCTGCGGGAAAACAGCAGACTTGGCAACACTGCCTTACTGTCATAAAGAATTTTGTAAATACAAAGGTAATTAATTGTAATTGTTCTAAAAAAAACCCTTAATTTATTGAACTGAAATACAATTTAATTTATTTTTCTTTTGAATTTGGGGTAAAATATGGCTTGGAAAAAAATTTGGTAAATTTTGTAAGATTAACCCTTGCATTTAGATTTAGGACATACTCTATACAACTTTATTTTGGCCAGATGGTGAACAAACATACACTACATTTACATATAACTGACACATGCCACATCATTACTTACATATTTTCACACGCACACATATTACAAGACCATACCTTTTTTGTTTATAAGTGAGCATTGCTTCAGAAATAGGGAATTGGTGGGAGAGATTGGCTCCAGCCAGATACTGTGAGACACGTCCGGCCACATCAATATTATCTGTAGAAATGTTTAAAAATCGCACGCATTAAGTACCAGCATCAAATCAGATAGCAAAGACATGAAATCATTTGAAGAGCCCATATTAGCAAACACGCTAACCTGAATTAGGAGCTTCTAACCTCCCGAACACATCCCTCCATCCGGCGTCCATGAAGATGTTATTGAACTTACTGTCAAATGTTGAGATGTACTTAGCCAGTGGATGACAACCTGATCAAAAACAAAGTACATTTTGCTCACATTGAAGAAATTCCTGCAGAAGTTGTCTTTCACATCAGACCAAAGTCCAAAACAAACACTCACTAAACACCAAATATGACTACAAACTGGTATTGGCGCATACATAACCCCACCAGCTGGGTGGCAACTCTATTAGGGACATAATACATGTTTTAATTGAATTGTGTGAATCCTCCCATTAAGCTACCAAAACAGAAATATGAAAAATCTGTCACAGAATCTGTCTTTACATTTTTCTGACACATACAGTTTTGTTGAGTGAGGTGTATATGAAAACAGCTATAAAACCCATTGTAATTAGCATATTATTCAATATATATTAAAATTAGGGCTGTCAGTTGTTTAAATTTTTTTGTCTAATTAATTACAGGGTGCTGTGATTAATTAATCTAATTAATCGCAAACTAAATCTGGCTGTAAAAATACTCCCAAAAATAATGTAAAGCTATAATTGTGTTAAATGTTTAGGCTACAACAGCCTAACATAAAGTATGCAACATAAAAGAAGATAATTTGAGAAATATATCAGTATTTTTTGTTCATGCAATGAAAGTCACTGGTAACCAAAACAGCTTTTTTACCAACAGTTTTCAAAATACCTTACTTTATGTCGTGCAAATGAAAGTAAATCATTCAGGTTTGAAACAACATGAGGGTGAGTAAATGATGACAGAATTTATTTATTTATTTATTTTTGGTGAACTATCCCTTTAATTGTTTTTTTTTTTTTAACAAATGAAATGATACTCTAAAGAAGAAACTAAAACTACCAGCAGCTGGCGGTAAATGTCTTTATGAGTCGATTCGTTCAAACGACTGATTCATTCAGGAATTCAGTAAATGGCTCTCTTTATGAATGGGCTTTGATTCATTGATTCACACTATTAGTTTAAAACGCGGATTCATTCAGAAACTAAACAACGCTGTGTTGCTCACAGACACACAACAATTCTGCTGTGACTTTATAGGTAATATTTTCATTGACAAAACTGAACAAAAACACACAATACTGTGTTTAAAATATAACACAATATTAATTTCTTATTTACTGAACTGTTGTTTAAAATCATATTTGCACTCGTTCTTCGTAACAAAAACAGCACTCGCCTGATATTGCTCTCGCTGCTGGTGTGATATTGCTTATCATATGAGACAAAAAAGGTAATTTTTTGCCCCAATATCTTGAATTTTAGGGCATAACTGCATTTATGGAGTTGTTGCCCTGCATAATATTTGTCAACAGTATGACTGTATGTATGACTGTATAAAACTGTATGAAATGTAAGATGATGTACAGGGTTGGGGGCGGGGCCAGTGCATTAACTGCGTTAAAATATTTTAATCGCGTTATTTTTCCTTAACTAATTAATTAAGTTGACGCGTTAAACTGACAGCCCTAATAAAAATACAAATAAAATTAATGAAACAAATAAATTAATGTATTTTGAGAGATAATTTAGGGACGTGCTTCAGATCCTTTATTCTGCTTACCGACTGGAATGACTAGAAACCGAATGTAGCTCAACCAATCAGGCGTCTTGTTGGCAAGCTGCTCCACAAAGCAGCGAAGAACTGTGCTGAGGTAACTCTGATCGCCTGCCACTGCCACTTTAATGGTGGGTGGTGTTTGTGCATTACAGTTGCAGCTGACACAATGACAAAAATGAGAGATACAAAAATACAATTTATACAATTAATTTTCTCACTTATAAAGCGTGCTAGAGTTTATTTGTGTATTGTGAGGGCACAGTGAAGAATTTCTGTGGCTAGTGAGGCTTACAATCGTTGAATCCTGGTGACGATAGTGTTGAAGGTGGCCTGAACATCTGCGGGGGAAACGGTGGACACAATAGGCTGCTTGTGCTCCTGAAGAATCTCATTCAAATACTGCCACAGAAACAGAGTTCACGGATCAAAAAGCAGCATGAGGGAACTAGTGCGAATGCTAAAGAGACAGTGTGAATGAAAACAAGTTATGAGGACTGTAATGTACGTAATGGCTATCCCTGCAGGACACATCAGCCTCAGGGAAGGACGAATGTCCAAATAAATCCAAACAGACAAGACAAGTGATAAAAACAGTGCGTATCCCCAGGTTAATGCGTCAGACCTGTTACCATCATAACCGCCTCTTATTAAAATAATGTACTATTCAATAAATCAAGTGACCTCTGAGACAAGTAAATCAAGGACAAGTCTCCTCTTTTCTTTTTATAATTAGAACTTTCTTATAACTCTGTTAGATTCAAATTGTAGAATACTAGAATACTAATAAATACCTGTGCTGTCAAACGATTAATCGCAATTAATCACATCCAAAATAAAAGTTTTTGTTTACATAATATAATGTGTACTGTGTATATTTATTATGTATATATAAATACACACACATACAGTACATAGTTTGAAAATCTTTACATGTATTTACATGTATATATTTATATTAATATAATTTATATATAGATCTATTTAATATATAAACAAAATATTTTTCTGAAATATATACATGCATGTGTGTGTATTTAAATATACATAATAAATATACACAGGACACACACATATATTATGTAAACAAAAACTTTTATTTTGGATGCGATTAATCGCGATTAATCGTTTGACAGCACTAATAAATACTAACAAACACTAACATCTAACACTATTCCACTAATTTGCATATTAAATAATTTACTTTGACTACAGAAGTTACTAAAAATCTTACTAAAAACTTGACTTTACAAAATCACCTTTTTATGGAATAACTCTAAAATACACACAAAAAAATGTTGTGGTAAAAGTGGTAATTTTCTTTACTTTTCTTTTTACTTTAATTCGTCGTTTTCTTAATTTTCTTTTTTTTTCTGTTTTCCACTAAAAATATTGAAAAATACTTTCAAAACATCAAAATTATATGTTTTCTTGAGATGAAAAATTACAAAACATAATAGGAACATATACCAAATGTATCAAAATTTAGTAAGGTTTACGGTTAAAACAAGAAATTATTTGCCAATATGGTAAGAACAAAGTAACTTAATACAAGATAAATTCTCTGAAAAGTGTTCTCATTACACAGTTTTGATTCTCAATTACATTTTATGTTGTTTTAGGATGTTTCAGTACTTTTATTGGAAAACTAGACGGACACACACACACACACACACACACACACACACACACACACACAAAAGCAGTGTAAAAACCACACCTGTCCCTGCCAGTCTGTAGTGTTAATAAGAATGATATTCTCTGGCAGATGTTCGTCAGAGTTCAGGATCTGGTTGAGTTGATCATAAACTGATTTCCTTGGGACCTGCAACAGGAAGGACATCAGGTCAGAAAATGAGCACTTGTATACATAAATCAGTCTTCCAATATTTCCTTATTTTTATCCCAGTAGACACAAACACACACTTACACAAACCTGTGTGATGAGTCTGGAGTCTGGAGAGGTTTCGCTCTCGATGCTGCTGGTGCGATCGCTCTGAGCTTTAGAGTTCTGTCTGTCCTTCATGGATGTGCTTCGCGGACGTCGCTGCAGCTTACTGTCTGTTTTACTAGCCACCCAACAAGGAGAAAGACATATTAGCATTGCTGGTTATTATCAGTTATTATAGCTCCTGAAAGACTTTGACACAAGCCCTCCAGGTGTGTTTTAAAACATTGTAGCTGGTTTCTAGATGGTGACTTACCAGCTGGATTGGATATAAATATACAATATTCAACTCAAATGAAGAACACTTCACGGTTGTTATTTCAGTCTGAACTAAGATCTGTAGCACTGTAATAGAATAGATCGTGCATCACAATTCGTGGCATCTTCTGCCTCCCAAGGCACCACAAAAAGAAGCTAAAAAGAGGTGAATCAGTGATGTGCTGCTGTGTTCCACATTTCCTAAAGTGTCTGTGAGCCCATCGCTCGGGGACTAAGTCTTAATGAGCTCATTAGCCAATGCAAACACACACATATGCCGTCTAGCAGAGGCCTGTGAGAACAACCAACTAGAAAACTACATGGAAGAACAGACGATTTGATGTTGTGATGGACCACAAGAGAAATATAACAGATGGGTGTTTCTTCAACTGAGCACTTTCGGTCCTGTGGAGTTTTAGAAAATAAACTCGCTTAAAACGTACTTTTCACACTTGCTGGTTTAAAGTCGGCATGAAATAAACATTTACCTTACTTGGTAAATGCATGATATTAATCTTATTGTGAATGTCAATCTACATACTTCTCTTTGGTGACATATTCTATGCCAGACTTTAGTTTACTTAAAACCCATTCCTTTCTACAATTGACTGCAATCTCGGATTTGGATCCATCTCCATTCAATCAACAACTGATGAATAGAACCAAGTCCCCACCCTGTTTTTTCAATATCCATTTCACTCTGATGTACATCACAATATTGAAGAAAAGATGTATTACAACTTCAGTTTCATTGTGACTTTCCTATTTTTAGGGCAAAATTGTAGTTTTATGCAACAGCACCAGCTCTGGGCATGTGACCAAAAGTGCCAATCTTATTGGATGGTCAGAGTTTTTCACAGGGCGAAACAAAAAATGTCAACAACCCTGTTCATAAATTGTTGGTATGCAAATATTGATGTCAGTCTAAACAGATGAACTGGCACCAGTTCATTCAATATAAAATTTTATTAGGGCAAAATTGTTGGTTGGTGTGACAAAACTGCAGTTGTAATTTGTGTAAAAAAATTATCTAAATAATTTTTAAAAAATAAATATTTAAATGTTTTGTCTATTTCATGGTTTAGCTTTTTTATGATAGATTTTCATGTTTTACAGATTTGAAGGAAAATGGTAAAACAATCAAATCTAAAGTAAAAATCTCAAGTAAAAATTATAATGGCATCTATAAAAACAGAAGAAAAAACTTATTTTAGAAAAAGTTGTAATCTGTTAATTTTACTGTTCAGTAAAGGCTTACTGACACCAGCATGAATTTTCAGCACAAAAATTTGGTCAGATTTTCACATTTATGATGTGTCTGTTCACACCATTGCTTAAAAAAAACAGCAGACAGCCTGAATGAAGATGCAGTTTCACTCTCTGACAGTAGGTGGCGCTTACATTAAAGCAGAAACATCTCTGTGATGCAAAACATTGCACAACTTTTGTGACATTCACTTGTCACAGGAAGACAAGACAGGGCGAGCTCCAAATTATATTTACTGTTGCGTAGCAAAAGATTCTGTTTCTGAGCATCACCAAGTCAAAGATTTATACAACAGCTGCTGCTCTGGGCTTGTAGTGTTAATTTTGTCAGCCATTTTTAATTTAGTCTTAGTCCTGTCAAATCTACATTTTAGTTACATGTAGTTAATTATATTTAGTCAACTTGTCCTGTTTTTGTTCAGTCAAGTTTTAGTCGAATAATGTCTGAGCATTTTAGTCTAGTTTTAGTCAATGAAGACTTTTTTCATCATGCTGTATAATGGTTACACTGATTTAAAAAAAAAAAAAAAAAAAAAAAAAAAAATATATATATATATATATATATATATATATATATATATATTGCTTAAAGTTATCATCACAATGACTGTTGCCATTTGAGAAATGTATTTTTACATTTCCTTAGAAGTATTGCACTTTCACCAATAAGCACAAATCAGTAGAATGTGGACACATATACATGGTTTATTTTACCTCATCTAGTGTATTGATTTATTACAGTTTATTTATTATGAAATTAATATCAAAGACTTAGATATACACTACATTATGAAAACTTGTAAAACAAACAAAAAACATTTTAACAGAGAAATACCTAATTACAGTATTTCCAAAACAACATGTTTCTCTCTTAAAACATCAGTGGTTGGGTAAGTGCATTTATTCAGCATCCACAATCGCAAACAATATAGATGAGACTGGCCGAAGGACACTTTCATTTTAGCAGAATATCTCACATGGAGAATGCTAAACTCCATCTCACTTATTTGTTTGTTTTTTTTAGATTATAGGTGCTTCCATAATGTAGAGCTAGTGCGTGTGCATGGTTGCCAGACTGCAAAAATTAAGTAAAACACCGGTCCGAAAAAGTATCCTTTTGACGGAGAAGTTGTGATTTGGGAATTTAAACTCTTGATATCTGGCAACCGCAAACATGAAAGCTCGTGTAGTAGAGGTGCGTACAGCAGTCCGCAATATTTTGCCGCCTCGTTTTTTCGACAAAAATAAAAATTGTATTTTTTAATTACATTTTAGTCTCATTTTTTATCATCAATGATATTGCATGTTGATATTGTCACAGTTATCGTTTATTGACCTTATTGTCGTCTCATTTTCGTCATGAGAAAAAAGTTTGTCAATGAACATTTTTCGTCATAGTCTTCGCTGACGAAATTAACATGGGCATGTGACCAAAAATGCAAATCTTGTTGGTTGGCTAGAGTTTTTCGCAGTGCAATGGAAAAAAACATGTCAAAGAAAAAAAAAAAAAAAAAAACTGTCCATAAATGGACGGCATGTGAATGTTTGCGTCTGTCTGAACAGGTGCATTATCACCAGTTTATTCACATGTACATTTTTATCGCACCGTGTATTCACACTTAACATTTGTCCTCTGTAGTTAAAGAAACACCCAGATGTGAGAACATCTGCTATGACTATTATTAAATTCAACAGCGAAAAAACTGCATCTGAGGGGATTGTTCAGAGAGAGAGAGAGGCTGCAACAGAAAACAGATGGAAAAGAAAAACAGGAAGGCAAGAATAGAAGGTCGCGTGTGTTACCTAGGCGACATGAGAGTCTGCGACTCAGCCTTGCAGAGTTTGCCCACCGTTCCTGCTAATTTCTCCGTGCTCATGTCCCAGCTCATGCTGGTGTCACATGTTGCCACGACGCCACCCGCCTCGTCCTCCACCAGCTCCTGCGTGGAGAGATAAACATCAGGCGGGAACATGTATCACTCTCTTCAAGGGCCGTGAAAATTGTCATGTTGCCGTGGCGACGGCCACTTAGCCACAAAGCAGAATTGCGGTGTGGATGTGTCTGAAAGAGTGTGTGTGTGTGACTTCAACACACTAAATACTGTTAGGACTGATTAAGTGTGCGACACAGACCACAGCCTTGAATTATCAGCAGTCAACGCGCAAAAACAGAAAAACAGGACGGCCCTTATGAAAGAAGCACAGATCATCTTTTTCTAAAGATAAAATAGATTTTTCTCGTTTGAAGAAAATGTGATGGGTGATTACTTCCGTGAAACTTGACACCACAATGCTAGGGTGTTCTGAGTGGTTGCTAGGGTGTGCTAAATGGTTGCTAACTGGTTGCTTACTGGCCCAAGTCTCTCAATATGCTATTCCGGTCTGTAGATATGAATCTGAATTTTTTGGGTACAAATGGTGCAGGATGAGTTAGATGCAGAAGTTTAATATTTATTAGTAGTGTTGTTATTGTTTACCAATGGACAGTGGATTTTTACTTTGTTACCTTAATTAAGTACATTTTTTCAAGTATCTGTACTGTTATATTTATTTTGGGGAAACCTTTGCTTTACTACATTCCACAGCATAATATTTTCTTCACTTCATTTCATAAAAACATACCGTTCCTCATTATTTTGAACTGGAGAAATTACCACCCCTTCTGAGACGTTGATTCTTTCTGATTCTTTCAAATGAACCTGTTAAATTGGTTCAGATATCGCACTGAACGACTCATTCACATATTGAAGCTGTTCTTGAGTCGACAACTCATTGATTGGCCAAAATGACCAAGAACCGATGGCTTGAATGTGCTCGTGACTGATGGAATCACTAATGATGGATTTTAGTCTTGATCATTGAAAATGAAAATCATATTTAGATCATGACTGTAAGTCATTTGTGAAGTAAAGGAGAACTATTTAAGAGCACTGAAATCCTTGAATATAGAAATGTCCACATTTGTCATGTCTTTTTAGTTTTTGTACTTAAGTACATTAAAATCAAGTATTTTTGTACTTAAGTGAAATTAAAGATAAGTTCTTATAATTTTATTGGAGTAATGATTTGTATACTAGGTCCACCATTGTTGTTGGTACAAGATTATCCTATTTAAATCTTAAATCTTGTTTCAATGTGAGAAACAAGATCAAAAGTATCTAAAATGAATTTGAAAATAGTCTGATTATATTACCTAAATCTGCAATGTAATGGATTACAATTACAATTTTTGTCATGTAATTTGGAATCTGTAACCAATTACAATTTGTAAGTAATCTACCCAGCTCTAGGCGTAGTGTAAGCTCCGGTGAGAATATGATAATCTCGTGAGAAACAGCAAAGTTAAACAAGTCTCCTCTTGGCTTATCTTGAAATCCTCCAACATTTTTCCTTACAAATCCTAATTTTTGTACTAATTCATGACCGGTGTTTTGTTTTGTTACATTCTGCATCATCCGCTGGAACACCTCTCTCTTGTGAACGACAGTTAGCGGAAGCTAGGGATTACGGTTTATAAAGTTTTAAATATTGATTTTCGTCTTACACAAAACCATCGATTGACTTCAGAAGGCCTTTATTAACCTGCCGGAGCCGTGTGGAGCACTTTTTATGATGGATGGATGGACTTTTTGGGCTTCAAAATCTCGATCACCATTCACTGCCATTATAAAGCTTGGAAGAGCCAGGACATTTTTTTTTTTTTTTTAATTTAACTCCAGTTGCATTAGTCTGAAAAAAGAAATTCATATACACCTAGGATGTCATATACACCCTTTAAGTACATTAAAATCAAGTACTTTTGTTCTTTTACTTACGTAAAATTGAAAATGAGTTATAATGTTATAATGACATAATTTTACAGGAGTAATATCTGTATTTTTACTCAAATACTTGATTTGTATACCGCGTCCACCACTGTTGTTAACTAAAACTACAACTACTAAAATGTTATTTAGTAATTGAAATAAATCTGAAACAAAATAATATATTAATATTAGATGGAAAACGTAAATGAAAATGAGAAATGTTGCCTTGGCAACTGAAATAAGTTTAAATACTAAAATTACTAAAACTAAAACTGAAAGAAAGCTACATAGACTTATTTCTGATACTTGATCTGATCCACAGAAAACAGTTAAAAAAGGCAAATAAAAAACATCTACACAAATGATTCACATAAATATTACTTTTGTGTGCATGGCATTATTTTGTCATTATGACATTGTTTATGAGCTCTAATGCTTGATAGATTTGGTCAAATCTGTCCAACAAACAGTAGAAATGTTTGGAAAAGTCATTATGAAAAATGTAAATAAAGACAAACAGGCCTATAATTCTATCCCAATTACACAGAATAATATATCATGTACCCTACTGCACATTTTAAAGTCCCACATGGATGCACTGTATTTGTTGGCTCTATCTCTCCCTGTCTCTCTCTCCTCCCATCTCTCTAAAAGTGCCTCATTAGGGCTGTTATTGTGGTGATGCTGGGTAGTAAACACATTTAAACACTCTTCACTTTAAACAGATATGAACTGATAGGCACAGAGAGAACCAATAGTAATCAACAGAAGAAAATAAAGAAAAGTAAATAGACTACATCAACTATATATCTACACAGAAATCAATATTTCACAGTATTCCAGAGAGCCGTGTAAAAATTGCTGTATGTTAAATGATTAGAAATGCAGAAATTGTGACTGACCCCAGCTGCCGAGTCCACCGCTGTAGGGTCATCCGGATATCTGCCACCCACTGCCCTATTCTTATCCACTGTTAACAGATCGCCACCCTGCAAACACACATACACACAGAAACAAAGCACAATATTGAGCATGGGGTTCACGCTTTGGTTCTGCAAGTATTTTTCCATTTCCTCCAGACCCTTCTGAAAGAGAAGTACACTAGCAAAGGTTTTTAAAAAATTACTTATTTTAGAAGTAATATATTTTAAAAGAACTTAAGTGTGAACCGAATGTAATGTTTTCTGGCACTTAACTGCATGTTAATTGCAATTAAATGAAAACGTATTATAGCTGAAATATATTAAATTCTATAAGTTGATCTTTGGAGTACTTTTTTTGGCCCACTTATGTAGGACTAAAATAATCTTAATATTTATATGTAATGTCTCTGTAACTTATATGTAATTTCATAATTACTTCTATTGACTTTGAAATATAGTTAAAGTGCTGCTGAATGTATTGACAAACATTTACGGTAAACTAAAATATAATTTGTGTCTAAAATATATTTTGTCATTTCTATGCAAAATTGTATGTAATGATTTTAAAAATATTTTAATTACACATTTGTAAAAATTTATGTTGCAGTTTAGTACATTTAAATTATATTAACGCTTAAACATAATATTGAACCACACATTACAGTTAAAATTATAATCAAGTGTTTTACATGTGCTATAGCATGTTAGGCAACACATCAGAATAAGTGTGCCTCTTTAAAGATTATTAAAACAATGATTTTTAAAGTGTACTAAGGAGTGTTAAGAAACAGTCCTTAAAAGTGTACTCTTTTTAAGTACACTTAAGTGGCCTTTTATATCTTTAATATTATATGTGAACATACAGTATATACTTTGAAGACGAAGTATATTACAAGTGCACATTCAATACAATTAAGTGCACTTCTTTTCTACAAGGGTAGGGGATGCAAAAAATTCTTCAATGAAGAGCTTCAAGAAATGAACCAAACAAAGCAGCTCTGAGATCAATCAAAACACTACAAGCTTAGATTTGATGCCAAAAGTACTTGAAAATTAGAGAAAAAAAACAAGACTGTGTACTTTATTTTATAAGGGATTTCTCATCCCATGAAGCATTGTGAATGACATCATGGAATCAAAAAGCACCATATATTAATTAGGCATAAAATACCACATATTTGAAGTTATGTATATTTACATATTTACAAATAAGAAGTTTGAGAATGTACAGAATCAGTATCATTTGCAATATTTGATGGGAAAAGGTGGTTACTCCTGAACTCTTCAGGTTTGGTTCAGCTTCGATGGAAATAGTGACACATTTTTTAATGAATTTGATTTTGTACTGACTTGTGGCTTCTACAAAAGCATATATCATCAGTTAACAACCTTGGATTCTAGGTCTATATTTAAAAGTTTATACATTATCATAAAAAAATCAATTTCCCCTGGAGAGACAATGAATGGGATTACAATATTTTCTGACAAAGGCAATATGTATTTACTACATATTTTGTCAAAACTGATTTATAAGAGAAACTGGGTCTATAAGATTTTGATCTGTCCTGTGACAGATGAGTTTGACTTGACTTTGCTTAGATTTATAAAGAAAAAATGGTGAAAAATTATATTAAATATACAATATATAATCAACATTGGCATGTTTTGTGTTTGCCTTTGTTTAGGAGGAATAATACTGATAACACAAACATTCAAAATGTTAGACGTACAGTGGAGATCAGCTCTCTCGGTTGGCTCTTCTGACTGTGCAAGCTGCCGATCTCCGTCTGTGAGCTGGAGTGAGACATTCCCTCAAAGAACGGCCTTGAGTGGAAAACATACACATGTTAAGAATATAAAAACAGTCTTAGTGCCAAGAGTTGGATTTCATGGTCAGCAATCCAGTATCAGTTAAGTTTTCCTCAGTGTTCTTTAAGAGGTGTTTACACTGGTGGCGATTTGCAAAGACAAAGCAACTGGAAGTCATTCACTTTGACTGAGACTCAATGAGACAGTGGGTGATGTTGGTGAGGTTCAAGCATTAAAAATTCTTTAACACTTTCTCCTCCAGATCTGGAAACAAAGTGAAATATATATCCACAAGGATATCTAGTTGGCTTGCTAGTAACTGTCTCCAACTAAATTCTGAATATCTGTCAAAGATTTAATAACGTGAAAGTTGCAACTTTGTCAAATGCACCAGTTCTTCCTTAGAAGTCTTCTTTATAACAGCCAGGGAATTTTGCATGACTTTATTTCCCCATGGACTGACAAAAAGCAAGCAAACTGCTTTAAGCCATTCAATCAGATGTGATTTTCAAAATGGCGTGCCATTTTTGTGTGTAATATGCATCAGACTAGCGCTATGACTCACGGCTCTTACTTTAATTTTGGTTTGGGAGTGCTGAGAAGACTCTCATTGTCCTCCATCTCTGGGCCACTGTCGCTCTGGTTATAAACCTCCAGACTGTCATACAGAAGATCCAAATCTTCCACCTCCTGCGTCTGATCAACTGGGTCTGAGTCCAAGACCTTTTCGAGCCAGCAAAATATAAATAAAATGCAGATATGTATGAAATGTAAATCTCAAAAGAACATGACCAGGTCACATTTCAAACCAAAATGACTTCATGACAATTTAAACAAATTTGCCCCCAGTAATTACCGTTGCTGTAATTAAAAAAAAAAATATATATATATATATTTTTAAATTGTAGTATATGATGTGCTGCCTTTAATTTATGCCAAACAAATTACAGTATTTTATGTTATAGTTAATGACAAATTACTATAATACCTTAATAAGACGTTTTGTTTTTTTTTTTTTAGTAAAATGTGACTCGAGCATGATTTGCCCGTATTAAAAAGCCAACATGTGCTGAAAAACCAGGCATTCAGTGCAATCTTTTTCAGGCAGAATTTTCACAGGACAGTACAATCACCAGCAATGACCCATTCATACTATAAAATGCATCTCCTCAGGCAGCTGAGACTAAAAGACAGAAAGAAGTTCATTGTGTAAAAGTAAACAAAAGACACAAAGAGGATAAGAGATGGTCTGAAAGTAAAGGGGGCATATGAATGATCATCTTAATAATGAGAATTTATAAGAATTTACACTATTGTACTTCTTTTCCAAGATGATAAAATATACAAATTTCACTCTTTTTACATCTTAAGTGCTCCACTGTGTTCACAGCTGGATCCATCCTTTATAAGTGGACACTGATGTATCAGCACACAAACAGACTTTGTTAGCATTGTTTTGCTCCACTATTCCCACTTAAAAAAAGCATAACACTAACTTGGCCAGGACAGAAGACCAGCTAAACCAACTTAACGAAGCAAAACACCATAGAGTGATTTTACTCAGTTGTACATCAAATGAATGTTATAGTATGTTTGCATTGCTACGAAAGGTGGTCAATGTTTTCTCATTAAAAAAAAAAAGTAACTGGAAAGCCGTGATTTAACTGCTGTTGGAAATTCCCTAAAGTCATTTTTTTAAATATCAATCACAGGTTTATGTCACAGGTGTTTTGAAATACGCTACATACAGTATTTGAGACACAGTGAGCTATTGCATTGACAAGCCCATGTTGGCAATTCTACTCATGGGAACAGCCTACCAATGCAACAAAGCTGTGTCATCACCCTGAATCAGGAAGTTGCTGGACCAAATAAATCTGGACCATTTCCTGTAGGGTTTGGATAACGGAATGTGGCAGCAAAGGTAAGAGGACGAGGAAGTCAAAGAGTCAAACAGCTATCTACTAACAAGCTTAGACGCTAACAATGAGACCACAAAGCTACTTAAATCTTGCTGTAGGCTCTAGAAACATTTATGGCCTAAGTCATGACCCCATAACTTGTCCTCTCAGAACAAAGCAGTAAGTTTAGTTTTAGAAGAGATATACATCATATCATACACTGCATAAATCAAAGCTCCTCTCACATTTCAGCTACTAGATCAATCATTGCCAAGTCCCAGGGCTGTTTTTATAAAGGCTGAATTTCATGGCTGAAGCGATTTTGTGATTACAAAGCACAGGACCGCAAAGTAGAGAGTGGAGAGTGTAGAACTTCAGGCAAACATGTAAGACAAAGACAAAGAAAATTCTCACCTCATCAGATACTTTAAATCTCTTCAGGAGAGCGACAAACTTCTGCTTGAAATTGGGTTGCTATAAAGAAATTGAGAGAATATGTCATCGTGTTACAATAGCAGTAAAATGATGATACTTTTTGGTATGTGTTTTAGTTAAGACAGTAAAATAGGTAAAAGCAAAAGACTAAAAATTGCATTTACCATTCTGGTCCTACATTTTATTAGGCATCTTTAACTGTTATGTACTTGCATCAAAAAATTGTTAGATAAAACAAACTTATGTTGTATTGCTAAACAATTTTGCTTCTATGAAGGGATACAATTGCAGTTATT
The DNA here is from genome assembly GCA_039654775.1 of Spinibarbus caldwelli. NCBI lineage: Eukaryota > Metazoa > Chordata > Actinopteri > Cypriniformes > Cyprinidae > Spinibarbus > Spinibarbus caldwelli. The sequence continues at coordinate 32,641,675 of CM077230.1, read as the reverse complement.
GGCAGGTATGGTTAATTTTAAGTGTAGGTTAAGGAGTAGGGCTAAAGTCAACAGTGTAATTATAGATGCACCTACAGAAATTAATTATAGATGCAATTAAATGTAGGTATTTTGTAAATAAAAGTAGAGCGTAATAACGTATGTACACAATTAGTGCACTGTATCATATAATTAACTTTAAATGCTAATACATAGTAGTTAGACACTTTAAAAATGTGCTTCAGAAAAGTGTAAGGAAATCTATATTAGTGTCGCTCTAGTTTACATATTGATCCTGGGTTAACATTTGTGTTCCTGATGTGTTCCTGATGGTGAGCTTAGCTTAAGAGGATTAGAACATCACCTTCTATGACCTTCTGTGAACTAGATAACACTGAACCAAACACCACCTTTAGGACACAAAGCCAATTTATCTATGTTTCTATCAGGTAGCTGCCTGAAGTGACTTGTATCAAGAAAATTAATCTATGATAACAGACAGCGTCATCTAACTGTACTGCGGTGACAACATGCCTGCATGCAGAAATAAATATAGAACAAGGTGGATTATATTACAGTGATGTATACTATAATAGAATTTAATCATATCAGCTATTGGCAGTGTTATCATGTCAGTTAGCAAAACTGTATTCTCTGGTATACAAATATATTTTACAAATGGTGTTCCCCAGTGCTCGATTATGGGTCCTATCACTTTCTGCAAGTACTCAGATCTTTATTACTGGCCCCCTAGGATAAATGCAGAGGGAGTATATCTGTACATACCCGGGTCATAGATGTGGTTCTAATCATTTTCCTCCTAGATTTTTTCGGCTTGCGCTGAACATCATCGTCCTCATCATAAAGGTCCTAAAACAGAATTTCAAGAAATTTGATGCTTTTGATAGGTAGAGATCCTTTTTTAAAGAAACAGGGGGAAATATTAAATTAACCACACAGTGCAAAAAACAGCTTCTTAATCACTAACTACCCAAAATCCAGTATAATCAGCCATTAAACAATGCCATCAGTGGATGGAATTCTTTTTTAGGTAAATTCTCCCAATACAGTATTGTTTTAAAGTTAATCTATGTGCCGAAAACTAACACCAATAAGACCAATGATATTGACAGACTACATTCATAGCAGAAATCAGGGAATTATATTAACATTTACTTTATTTGAAATTTAATTTTTTTAGATTTTTAGAGCAAGATTTATAAAAGACATGTTGGCGAGAACTCCTGACCTGGCCTTGAACAGCGTCATCACTCGCCTCTTGCTCTGACGAATAACTATCATCGTCATCTTCAGAATAGTTATCCATATCTGGAGAACGGTCTAAAAGAGAAAGAGACATTTAATGACCCCATGGTACTTGACATTTTAATGTAGCAAAAGCCTACAGTACCATCTGACATCCAACAGAAAAAAACCCAAAGCATTAAAATGATTCATTCAAAACATGTAGCAATTTTATTGCTCCAATTTGAGAACACTTGAGCTGCTGAAGCTACTTTCCCTTTTAATGTACCGCAGGATCAGTCACTTTTTCTTTTTGTGTGCTCTGAGATGATGGATGGGAGAATGTTTTGTAGTAGAGAGTGTATCTGGGGGACTTTTTATCTTTATTGCTGCTTAATCCACTCAAACTGCCCATTAGCATCTTTAAGTCAATGTAATGACTGTACATAAACAAACCCAATCACTGATGGAATATTGTGGTTTGTACAGTCATGCAATTGCAAGGACAACTGGGTATATGGGGTGGTTTGGTGTAGTGGTTAAAGATTTAGCCAGGAAGTGTTCCCCTCCTTGCCATTTAGATGTTGTTACATTTGTGAAATTTCAAAGGCAAAAAAGTCCATTGTCTATTGTCAATACTGTAGTGATGTATGAAGCACAGCCTAACGTGATTTGCAATTGTGTGGATTCCTATTGAAATGACTGGACTGCCCACAGAAATTCGCCCAACAACAGTTCTGTCAAGACAACTCTCTGAGAGTTTAGTGTGGTAATATACATGGCAATGTTAATGTGTTTGGTCTTGGAATAGATTTGCTATGTGCTGCGGCAGAGCAAGTACTGAGACTCAGACATGCTGCTGTGTTGAACATATTAACATATAAAATAATCCCTATATATAACATACATGAAATTATCCCTTAGCAGATCTATACAGGTGGAGCTGGGGAAGGTGGAGGATATCTGAAACACACTGTGACTGCTACAACAAGCACTAGCTGAGTATTTGAATATTGAGCAGCAAGCTCATTGGCTGCTGATGCGAAAGAAACCAAATCAGCTGAGCCAGGTGAATAATGATGTGATTATATCAGATTTGAGTTAGAACCTATCGGCCTGCACCAACTAGTGTTTCATGACAGCACTTTGCATTAATTGTGAACACACTTTTCTATTTTAATATATTGACACGTTTGTGTGAATTACCTGAAGCTTTGGCCTTTGTCTCTGGCTGACCACTGCCGTCCTCTGGGTCAATAGGTTGACTGGACAGTGAATAAACACTCAGTTCTGCTGCACGCACCTGTGCTTCCTTCACGTTACTATGGAGACCTAAAATCTGGCCTCCATCTGTTGGGTGCTGCATCACCTTTAAACATAAACACTCAGAAATAAGTAACACGTGGACAAAAAAGTCAGAATTCTTCAGACGCGACCTTCTACTTTCAGCATAACTCCAGCTCATGACCTCCATCTCAGTCTAAACCTCTTGGACAAATGAATTGTCCCCTATGTTCAGTGTACTCTGCGTTTGAGTCTCTGTTGAATATGATTATTGCTGGAATCTCAGCAGAGAGGAATTTGGAATTTGCGGGGGTGAAACTACCAAGATTAATTGCAGGCATTTTCAGAAAGCGAAATGGCTGAATAAAATGTACCAGTAGGTCTACGCTCACATAAAGAACCCCCAACACTCCTAAACACTAGACCTTTTTAAGAATAATTGTCTCAAAACAAAAGAACAAGACATATTAGTCATTAAGTGTTCTAACATTCTAATTATTATTAACATGAGTGACCCCAAATGGAGAAACTCTTACAAATACAAAAGAGAATGAAAGTTTTGCACTCATTCCATACTTTTAGCAATGAATATCCACCTAATACTTCAGAAAATTTAATCATATTTGCACTCTAATGAGTTTTAGAACTGCTACTTTCTCAAACTTCGCAATCACTGCTTTGTAGTTACATTTTTTAATTGCATTTGTAATGACGAAGTTGCCATTTAGTACCTTCAAAATGTATCAACTTGAAAGTACTATTGAATAACACAATAAAGTTCAAATTATAATCAAGAATATATATACAGTTGTACTCAAAATTATTCATACCCATGGTAAATATGATCAAAGGCGGCTGTGAAAATAAATCTGTATCATTAATCCTTTTGATCTTTTATTTTAAAAATTTACAAAAATCTAACCTTTCATTGGAGAATAAGAATTTAAAATGGGAGAGAAATCTCATTATGAAATAAATGTTTTTCTCTAATACACATTGGCCACAATTAATCATACCCTTTTATTCAATACTTTTTGCAACCTCCTTTTGCCAAGATAACAGCTCTGAATCTTCACCTATAACGCCTGATAAGTTTGGAGAACATCTGACAAGAGATCAGAGACCATTCCTTCATCCAGAATCACTCCAGACCCTTCACAGCTCCATGTTGGTGCTTCTCCTCTTCAGTTCACCCCACTCATTTTCTGTAGGGTTCAGGTCAGAGGACTGGAATGGCCATAGCAGAAGCTTGGTTTTGCTCTCAGTGACCCATTTTTGTTTTGGTTTTGATGTTTGTTTGTGGGTCATTGTCATGCTGGAAGATCTAACCACAGCCCATTATAAGATTTCTAGCATGGACAGTCAGTTTTTAATTTTTTATATATTGGTATTTAATTGAATCCATGATGCCATGTATCTAAACAAGATGTCCAGGACCTCCTGCAGAAAAATGTTGCACAACATTAAAGATACAGCAGTATATTTCATTGTACACATGGGGTACTTTTTATCCCTGTGTTCACTAAACCCATCTTGAGTGTTTGCTGCTAAAAAGCTAATTTTTTAGTTTCATCTGACCATAGAAGCCAGTCCCATTTGAAGTTCCAGTCGTATCTGATAACAGAATATGCTGGAGTTTGTTTTTGGATAAGCTAGGATAATTTTTCTTGAAACCCATTTGAACAACATGTGGTGATGTAGGGGCTGTTTGAATTTTTCTTTTCTTTTCTTTTTCTTTTTTTTTTTGAGGCTTTCTGACCCCAAGACTCAACTAATCTCTGCAATTCTCCAGCTGTGGTCCTTGGAGAGTCTTTGGCCACTCAAACTCTCCTCCTCACTGTGCATTAGGACGATATAGACACGTCATCTTCCAGACAGATTTGTTGTATCTTTAGTTGATTGGAACTTCTTAATTATTTCCCTGAGGGTGGAAATGGGGATTTTTAATGCTTCAGCTCTTTTCTTACAGCCACTTTCTAAATTTGTGAAGTTCAACAATCTTTTGCTGCACAACAGAAATATGGTTTTACTCCTTGTGATGGATGATTAAGGGAATTTGGCCTTTGTGTTCCTCATATTTATAATCTCGTGAAACAGGAAGCCAAGGCTGGATGATTTCATGTTCCTAGTCACCCTGGTGACCCTAAAAAATGCAAATATGATTGGGAATATACTTCAGAGATATTTTAATCATAAGAATTTCTAGGGGTACCAATAATTTTGGCCATTGTGTACTAGAGAAAAATATTTATTTCCTAATGTGATTTTCCCCCACTTTCACTTTTTTTTTTTTTTACTTCAATTAAAGGTTAGATTTAAAAAAAAAAAAAAAAAAATTGAAAGAAAGATCAAATGGATAAACAATGCAGACTTATTTTCACAGCCTTCTTTGATCATATTTACCAAGGGTATGAATAATTTTGAGCACAACTGTATATATATGGCAAACCTGTGGCAACAAGTGTTGGAAGTAACACATTACAAGTAACGCCAGTTACTTCGTTTTCCCATTTATTGACTGACAGCCCTCCTGTCCCCATGTTGAGAGAAATTGGGAATAAGTGCAGAGGCGTTGTGTGTGCTGTGTGAACATGATGGCTACTGTAGTTCTAGACTAAAAGTGAACATGCATTTACTCATTTTGCTTGCACAAAAACAGATTAAGTATTCCTCAAAATGACCACTGAACAGTTTGCTGGAAGGTTTGTTTGAGGGAGTAACACAATATTGCAATGCATTACTTTTAAAAATAACTTTCCCCAACTCTGGTGGCAACAATAGCCAATCCATAACTATGATATCAATGCATATGGCTCCTTTAATGTGTGACGTGAGAGAACAAGTATTGACATATTGACTTTACATGAAAGCTGTGAGTATGAGCTGCTTTGCTATTGGAGAAGGGTGAAATAAAGAGGTCACAGTCAGTCTGGCAGAAGCTTCAATGAACTGGACACCAGGGTTGTGTGATTGATTTGCCCCTACCTCAGCCATATTAATAACACCAACGGCCAGCGTCTTGTAGCCCAGAATAGTTCTGTTTTTATAGCGTTTCCTCCTTTGAAGCATGATCTGCAGCCGGTTGGCATCTCTCTTCAGGAAATGTGGGTACTAAAGAAAGGAAGTACGACAGTACAGTGATTTGAGCGTATTGTTGCTTGAGATTACATCATTTTTATCAGCAACATTGTGACAACGCTAGCACAAACACTTTATTTGATGAAATCTTCCCTTCATACTTCCTGTCAAAGCAACTCTTAAAGTGTCGGCTATAAATGCCGGATATCTGACCCAAACCGAGGAAAAACATAGAGGGTTCTTGGAAGAAACAAAGGGTAACGAAGTAAACACTCCATGCAAAGAGTACTAAAACCCTGAAACATGAAAGCTTAAAGAGTAAATTCAATTTTAAGTCGTTTTAAGTTACTGATATATTCTCACATACTTTCTCAGTTAAATATGCAACTAGATAGGGATGGGTAGTAACAAAAAAAAATTCACAATATTTAGAAATTTTGTTCAAAATGCTATATTAAAACATTTGTTTTATCTTACAGTGTACAAAAAAAAAAAATTCTGAAAATACCATTTCCAAAGTAAAAGTAATTGTACCACGCATTTTATTAGATTAAAAAAAATAATAATAATTTACAGTCATGTTATTGCAGTGACATGTTTTATTTTTTTTTCTACTTTTTATTATTTTCCCCCTATTTTTTTTTTTTTTTTGGTTTTATTTTTATAGGGAATTACAGGGAAAAAACATCAATAATAAATGACAGATTTGACATTTTTGGGTGAACTATTCCTTCTAAACCCTATTTGGATGGGACTACACCGAAAAAAAAAATGTTAGGCTTTCCTTTGAAACAACTTGCTAGTAAATTTCACAAAGAATTTTAAAGAAAGGGCAAGTAACACTTTGAATTAAATGTGAAATTAAAAAAATAATAAATAAATAAATAAATAAATAAATAAATCTTGTTTTACATTGCAGTTTTTCCTAAGCAAGTTAAGTTCTTAAGAAAAAAGTTTTTAAGAATTTAATCTTAAGTATATTAATATTTAATCTTATTTCAGTGGATGTATTATTAATATCATATTCATAGACTGAACTCTGTTTTATTACCTAAAATATTCAAATCACATGACCTACCATAATGCCAAGATTCACACAATAGACATTCTCACCTAAGTAACACCTAGTCCCATGCAAATTGGCACATGAAATCCCATACGTCTTCTGTTAATAAATGAAACAGTATAGTGCTAAATAGCATATGTTGAGTTACACACATATAAGAAGACAGATGTACCTGTAGGGAAAAGGTGAGTTCCAGGTCTGTTTCCATCAGGCCGCTGGGTGGGAGCATGTACTCATTCGACCTCAGGATGCGTTTTGAGCCCTGAAGACATGGAAAGACATCTGTCTGATCTCCGTCTCATACAAACACATGTATTCATTAATTATCACAGAAGAAACTTCTGATGCACCCTCAAGCAAATCAAGTCAAATGCTGAAGCAAAGTTTGAAAATAAACCCAAGCAGTCTCAAAACCGAAAGGAATGTGATGTCACTGAATACTGACTTATACTTGCAAATTGAAATGTTGTCTGTATGGTTTGACAGTGAAAGCATAAAACAAGACAGAAAATGACTCAGTCACACTGAATGTGTTGAATAATTTGTGTTCCTTGTTACTGTCCATTTCGCTTCGCTGCAAACCACTTGAAGGCACATCTGAGAGGCAAGTCACGGATATGAGCTGTCATACTAACTAGACAACAGACCCCTACTTTAACATTCATCTGCCTGCTAATGTGGCGATCCATCACGGCCCAGCTCACGTGAAATGCATACACACACACAAACAGATAATCACTACTGGTTGACCGATAAGGGGTTTTAATGGCAAATGCACATATCTCAACACATATCTAAACATTTGTTGAAGACAGTTGTGCTGCCCAGTATTTTTGTGGAAACTGTAATACGGTTTCAGAATCACTTTTTTTCCCGTATTGTTTAATAGGGGTGGGGGAAAAAACAGATTCACATATGAATCGCTATTCAGTCTTCTAGCGATTCGCATTGATTCAAAAATGTCAAAAATCGATTTTCTAGTTATTATAATAATAATAATAATAATAATAATAATAATAGTAACATGATCGGAACAAAACAGCAACAGCAATGGAGGATGAAAAACAAATACATCCACAGCCCCATTTTCAGCAAGGGCAAGTGTTTGGAAAAATAATTTTATTTATATGATTATTGATCTTTTGTTATTTGGGAAGTGTAAAATATTTTCGATTTATTAGGAAGTTTATAGTTAATAGGAAACACTGATTTCTTGAGTCAGGACTACCCATAATATAGACTGTGCATGTTTTTGTATCAAAATACTGGTGCATTTGATGTCCAGTGTGCACAAAACAATTGATGAAAAATAGTGAATTCTAATTAAAAATCGAAAAATCGTGAATACATTTTTAATCGAATTGTGACCCCAAGAATCGATATGAATCGAGTCGTGAGGTACAGAAAGATTCCCGCCCCTGTTGTTTAATACAATTTAATGGTAGCAAATAAAATGTATACAAAAACGGACACTTAATTTAAAATGTACTCAATATTACATTAAATATATATATATATATATATCTATATATATATATATATCTACAAAATCTAAATGTGAAAAAAAAATTGGGGGCTCTAAAGACTCTTAAATGGAAAAGAGTCTCTAAAATTCTTTGAACACAATTTATAATTATAGACACAGTCAGTCAAGATCAGTGGTTCTCAACTTTTTTGATTCCGAGGCATCACTTTGTCCGAGACAATATCCAAAGGCCTTCCTATTTAAGCTGCTTCTGTTGAAATAAAAACTTTTTTTATACAAAAAAAAAAATGCTGTACATCTTTAGTGCTTTTATTTTTAGTGTTTTAATTTCACATTTTTAGCATTTTAATCAAGATGTGTTAATATTACTAAATGTAAACAATTTTAAGACTTATTGGGGCCCCCTAGTGGACCCCGGTCCCCTTACTTGAAAACAACTGGTCTATATACTCTTTGTTCTTTTGTTTTGTTTGTTGTTGTTGCCAACTTTCTATATATATGACCAAATACCAGAGAGCAATTAATAATTTACCACAGTAGGTACATGTAAAGTTCAACAAACTACTTCTCGCTGTTGTTTCTTTCTGGTTCAGATGACCTGCCGCTTATGGTTTTGGACAATAATGCAGTCAAATGCACATAAATTAAATACAAAAGATGTGCAAATGAACAAATACTGGTAGTGATTTTTCAGTAGTCTCTTAATTTTGGTAGGCACAAAATTTGGAAGGCTACTGTCCAAACCCAAATCTATGCTCATGCGCAGAATTAACATGACGTGAAGAAGCTCTCTGGAAACCACAGAATACATCCATCAAGGTTTCTCTGCAAAAGCACATTCAACCCTTCAGTTTCTCGAGTTCCAAACAAAGAGACAGAGAAAATGCTCTGCACTAACAAGCTCTGAATGAAAGCAAATGCATGCTCAGTCTGCTTGTGTCCGGCCTGCAGACTAGCTGTGAATGGTTTGGCCTTCAAAGTGTTGATTCAGGCGGACACTTCAGTGAGCAGAAGAGGAGAAATAATGAGATATCTGTCAGAAACCTATCTTCTGTCCTTTTGAAGAACAGCCATTATTTTAATCGCTGAGGCACCGCTTTGGGAGTATAACACAACCTTTATTTTCAGTGTCTGATGAGCACACTGTAAACCTGTTTAAAACCTTCAATGATCCATCTGGAAGAGATGAGTGGGCGAAACAAGTGCACTTCATGTTACCTAAGAGGATGTGCTCTAATCCTCACAGAATGAGTGACAGAATCATTTCCTGTTGGGAATGAAATCTAAAGGTGTAAGAAAACGGCTGTCTAAGACTGATCTTTAAATATCACTGACATTATTTTCAAGACAATTAAGCACATTCCCTCCCTAAACTCTCATTACTGTATTGCAAATGTTTTTTCTCTTGATTTTTATTCTCAAAAGTGAATCTCATTATATTCTCATTACTGTAATTACTGTATTATGTGACACAATGCAGCAATACAGTGATTTTTATTCAACTTTGCATAAATTAAAAGCAGTACAACAAATACTACCTTGGTATATAAGTAATAGTTAAAGTTAATGTGCAAATACATGCAATTATTATATCTTTGGACATGTAAGATCATATCCATGCTGTGAGGAAATATCTAAAAAGTATCATCATGCTTAATTGTGAATGAACATTTCATAACTATGATAATTTACATACTTTACAATAATATTAAAATAGAAAATGACCCTAAAAACCCTCTTAATTTTCTTGACTGTTCAGGTTTGTTGATCATTTTTTCATGGCAGGTATGGACATGAGACCAAAAACTTATTGGTTGGCCAGGTTTTTTTTGTTTGTTTTTTTTTTTTTTCTTTCACAATGTGATGGAAAAAGATTGGAACACCAGATTAGAAATCTGTTGCAGATACGGCATGCAAATGCTGATGTCAGTCTGAACAGATGCATTAAAAGACGTTCATTCAAATTAAAATGTTTATCACACAGAATGCATTTTCCATTCCAATGCACTACTTTTCCATTGTTTTTCTATGTAAATGCGCTAGACGGACATGTATGACCGTGTTTTTAAGATTTTGTGTCAAGTTAAAATAATTTCAACTTTTACACGCAGCATCGATATCAGTTCCAGTGGACCAATCAGAAGACCCCGTAGGTGGGGCAAGCATTGCGAGCTTTTGTTTACACTAGCAATTTGGTTTTATTTGACGCCAATATGGTGCAGGACGCGTTCTGCGTTGCAATTTTTTTTAAAACCATTCCTGAGCGCTGAGTCTCACATTTTTAGACGCAAAGACACGTTCTGCGGGAACAGCCCCTAAAACATATTTTTTAGTTTTTTGCTATTTCTCTAAGAAAATGAATGTTTAGTAATATTTATAATATAGAAGTAAAAATATTTCTCTTTTTAAACAGTTAAAGCTTTACAAAAATACCAAACACAAACAGTGTGACCAAAGCGACCTATGTGGAATGCTAAGGGCCTCCAAGTGCTCTGAAATTACCCCCTCAGTATATCCCACAATGCACCTCTTCAGCCCCCCCACATGCCATCTTATTGCATTCAATCCTATCTTCCCACTGAGCAAGCTGTCGCCTTGGCAACAGCTCACAGTTACCAGAGTGTCTTGTGTAAAGCTCTGAGCCCTTGTGATATCAAACACCGAGCGACACAGCAACACTCCACCTTCGACAGACCAGAGCATACACAGAAGTAACATAGTAACGGTGTCATTTTACCTGTATCTTGACAGCGATAACAACAGAACTGAGTTCGCGGTCCAGTTCTTTCAGAACGATCAGCTTCTTCAGCGTCAGACTGCACAACCTTAGAGACAGAGACAAACAGAGAGAGACAGGATTATCTGGTGCCATTCACAAGTCCTTATGGGTAAATTCGTCCCCAGTTATGATTTTCTGCTTCAATCTGATTTATTTATAAGGTTGCTCACATGACCTTTTAAATGTAGAAGCTCCAAATTGTGTAAAACCACCCTAAATAAACAATGTTCATGTTCAGAGGTCAGCATCAAATTGCATTTTGATTGATTGTGAGGCAAAAATAGTGCAAAATAATAATCTTTTACTAAACTATACATAAAGAAATAAAAGGCGGGATCTATTTTATAGTTTGCCAGTTGAAAAGTGTAAGCTTTGAAAAGAAAAGCCCAAAATATACTTAGTTTTTTACACATGTATGTATTTTTCTTGGTTTTTCTATCTGCGCCTTGATTTTTTTTTCTTTAAATAGTTTGTCCACAAGGTGGCAGCACTGATTTCACAATTGAAAAAAGGAATAGATGGAACAACAACAATAACAAACACAAAAATAGATGCCTGAACTGATGAGCATTTGTGTAAATGGATTCAGAGATTCACTCTAGTTTGAACATTTTATCGCTCATAAATTCTGGAGAGAAATAGCGCAGACACTTGACAAAGATAAAACTTTCTAATTGTCTTGTGTTGAGCACCTGTGTTCACACAAACTATCAAATACATTGTACTTTGAAAGGCTATATTTGGACACAAAAATTAAGAATTTGCATCAAAACCTAATAAATAATTTGGGCACATAGGCCTACTTTACAGTTAAACATACAGTTTGCATTTGCACCTTGATTTTCTTCGCAATAATTAGCTTGTCCACAAGGTGGCAACACATACCAATGTGCAATGCGCAATGTTTCACAGTTGAAAGACAAACAGAAGAGATATAACAGCAAAAAAAATCTACTTGAGACAGCAACAACAGATGCCTACATTGACGAACCCGCTTGTCAGGAGCTCAGAGTTTCACGCAACTCTTCGTAACTTCTGGAGAGAAATAGCGCAGACACTGGACAAAGATGAAAGTGTTTTGATTGTTGTATTGGTGTTGATGTCACGTTGACATCCTGAAGAATATGGACTCTGTGATGCTTTCAAAACACAGCCCTGTTTGTTTGACAGTGACATGTCAACTAGACTACATGAGTCTGGGGCAGGACTTCCTGTTTGTCTGACCAATGGTAGACAGGCAGACTGTTTGGGGAAACCTGTTTGGAAACATTTTTTAACTCCACTGCTAGTGTCATAGAAGCTACACACTTGACCTCAAAGGTGTGTTTCTAGCTGCCAAACACTGGCTGACCTGTCTGTGTGGTGGATTCAGGAGTTAAGCAGGTATGAACTCATTCTATGGTCTTCTGGAAGCTAATTACTCTGCCATCCTGAGTGTTTATCTGGATCAATAATGCCTTTGGCTAGACAGGAAGCTGTGCCCTACACATCATTATGCCCTCAAGCAGCACAAAAAAACATAGTTGGTTTAGACTGAAATTCATGTTAATCTGTTTAATTACTCCTCGCACTTTGCAAAATATCAAAATGTGTTCGGATGCTACACTTCAATTTTCTGTTAAATCTGAAATTAACATTTTCGGAAATGAAAATGTAAGGAACACGTATTTGAAAGGAGCCTTTGAACTTCAAATACCACCCAGCCGACACTTTCATCCTGGAGATTTCTTCACCTTCACGTTCCAGTAACTGAGAATGAGTCTGTTAGGAGCTTATCCTGAGATTCACACCAATACACACGCACACACACACACACACACACACACCTCGATTTCTCTGTCTTGTATGACTCACCTCTCTGAGGACTGAAATACCTCACTCTTGATTTTTTTTCTCAGTATTTTCACTCCTTCCCTCTCTGTAAACCCCGCTCTGGTCTCTAACTCTACAACAAAGACACAACCACATACACTAATGACACTCGAGTCCTACATTACAGACACACACTACAAGCCACACTTTATGTACTGTGCGTGGTAATGACATTAAAGATGCCATTCACCCTATAATTTCACTTTTGGTCCATTATCCACTTACATCTAGAACAAACAGCCATAGTTTTAGTTTTTTTTTTTTTTTTTTGTCTCTCTCTATTTTTTTCATCAGCATTTTCCATGCCCTTTAGAATTAAAACAAGTTGTTTTTGCTACTGCACCTTTAAGACCTTTATATGTAAATGAACTCTTATGATTGGCTAACCCCTTCACCTGTGAAATGAGCAGTAAATCATGATATGTATAAATTGTTAAGTTTTAACAACAGAGTTTTTCTTTTTCAGCACTAAATCGCAAATATAAAATAAAAATATTGGGGCATTCACCATAAAGAACAATTATTTTAAACATCAAGCCTATACAACTTTATTTGAAGTGAAAGTGAAACTAGCAGCCTGTATGAAATGTATTGGTTTTGGACTCGCTCTGGAAAAAGTGGTACATCCCTAGTATTTATATTTTTAAACTGGAGAGTTAGCTTTGAAGTATGAAACTTATAGGGGTGGGTGATATGACCAAAATCTTATATCACAATGAGTAATTTTATTTCACGGTTACAATATATACTGTAGTTATTTTTGCTTTAATACAGTCTTTATGACATCAACATTTTTCATATTTCATAATTCTTGCCACCAGTGTCAATATCACACAAATAATACTAGCCTAAAAATCAGCAATTAAATAAGAATAAGAAACTAATTACAAGCGATCAGACAAAAACTACAGTAGAACAAATAAATAAGAAATGCTACATACATTGTATAAACTAATCAAATGTATAAAACACTGCATATTCTTCACGGTTTAAATATATATTTCTTCTTTTTAAAATACAAAAGTTATTTGGTCAAGAGCAGTGAGAAATTTTTTCTCTTTTGTTATTTAACTAGCATGAATGACAGATGGCAGGAATATTAGACTGCTGTCACTTTAAGAGCTGCCTGGATCCAATATACTGTTACACGCTTGCTTTAAGACTTAAATTACTGTGTTTACGAGGATACTTTCAAAAATGGGCATTTTGACACATACAAGTGTGTGTATTTAACCATTCAAGGCAAAAATAACTCCATCTTCACGTGCGCTCATCTCACGTCTCTCAGACAGTGCGCGCATATAGAAAAATGAGTTCTCTTTCACTGCTGATTGCGTTTTAATGGCTTAAGATCACTTGTTTTTAAACCACAATGCTTAAAACGTGCAAACGATAACTTTTCATGACCACGTTGCATTGCAACTGTGAAATTTACTAGCAATTTCTCAGTGAAAATTGTTTCAGAGTAAATCATACATTTTTTTTTTTTCCAGTGTAGAGTCACCTCTATGAATATGTGTAAATATCAAAGACATCATCAAGATTTTCCATAAAGTGACCCCTTTAACTGGATGTGCAACTCTATTTGTAGTCCCATCAACCTCTCCTGCTCTTCATTCATAGCTCTGATGGAGAGCAGGCAGAGAAACGTTTATGCTGGGTCAGCTCAAAACACAACCACCCGACTGAAGCTATTCAGCGCTGGCCATTGAAAGGCCCTGTGGCATGAAAAGCCCCTGGAACGGCCCAAACATTCCATGCCAGAGATCCTGAGAAAAAGCACAAACAGAGGCGCATTCACTGTTCCGGCTCAGTCTCTCAGGATCCAGTGTCAGTCTTACATAAGATCCTGACCGCGGCTGCTGATCCAGCGTCTCCACAAGACAACTTCCCAGTCAGATCTCTGGCCAGTCACACCAGCCGCAAAAACAATGCGAGTCATCACCTCTGACCCCAAACAAGACGATAAATTATGATTGCACAACGTGTCAGAGAATGTGAACTACCAGCCAAGCCACATCTCCGGCCTCCTTCATTTCATTAAAGGCCCTGATATACTTACGGCAAACTTTTTAGAGCAAGGTTGTCCAATCCTGGTCTTGGAGGGCAGACATCTTGCAGATTTTAGCTCCAACACACTTGACTAGAAGTTTCTAGTAAGTCTAAAGACCTTGATTAGCTGGATTAGGTGTGTTTAATTAGGGCTGGAGCTAAACTCTGCAGGACAGTGACCCTCCAGGAACAGGTATGGACACCTCTGTTTTAGGGACAGACAGAAGTTGGAAATACCTGAGCAGTGGTTTACTGTTAGCGAACAGCCCAACGCCGCCCACAATGCTGGAATTATCTACATGAATATGTAAATATGTGTTGTGTGCTTTCCTCTCAATAACAAAATAAACACACAACTATAATAACAGTGGTGAGAAAGCATTAGTTAAGACAGCATCTGATCGCAGTGATGTAAATATGTTTGCACCGGCTCTGCAATTCGGCACTCCAGTTAAATCAAGTCACGAAATGTCATTTTTTATATTGCACTTTATACAGTAGATTGCTTAGAAGCAAGCAGCTTTACAGTATTAAACATGAAAAATATATAGGTATTCTAAAAAATTGGCTTAGAGTCACATGATCCTTCAGAAATCCTTCTAATATGCTGATTTGGTGCTCAAGAAATATTTCTGATTAATATCAATGTTGAAAACTGTTGATTAATAGAATATTTGAAATAGTCATTTATTTGTAACATTATACATTTCTTGACTGTAGTTTTTATTTATGGTTTGAATTAGTTTTTATCTTTATATTTTCTGTTTTATTTTAAGTTTTGGTTATAATAATATTGTTTTGTGCTTCTCTCATTTTTATTAGTTTTAGTTTTTTATGTCTACATTATTATTGTTATTACTTTTAGTTTTAGTTATTTTAGTACATCAAGTCAAAGTAAATGAAAATAAGAAATGTTTCCTAGGGAACTAGCTGTATATTATACATTTATTTTATTTTAAGTAACAAAAGTTACCTAATATAACCCCGATTAAAATACAACAATCTTGGTATAATGGCAAAATAATGGAAATTATAAAGCCATAAAAAAATATGCTTTTGTGGTAATGGGAACTGTGGAACACTTTGTCCTAAAAATACAGAAAATCTTAATGGACCTATAAACAAATTTAAATTTCTTTATGCGCATATATAGTAATTCATCTTTTTAATTCATTTATGTACTTTTGATTTAATACAATTATTCAACTTCACAGTAGTATCGTACACAAATGTACAATATACACTTGGTAAAATATGACCTGCACATGTCCTCATATATTCTGGGTCATGGAGGGTCAAAGCAACCCAATTTAGAGGCACTGCAGAGCCACATTAGCCAGTGTGAAGACGCTTTCAGCCTTCGGTCGGGGTTTCATTTTCTGTGTTCGGGGAGGATGTGCTAATCTCAGCACAGACTCTTGGCATGAACGGAAACAGGTTGCTCCCTAATGATTCCCGACTGTAAGAAGCTTAACAGAGATGGTGTTGCCTGTGGCACATAGGGCCAGACAGCACACAGTGCCTTCAATCACTATCACGCACACACACAGCAGCCATGATAGTATTATGAAATACTCATAAGACATATTCCCACAGCGAGCAGAGGATTGTGGAGAGGTTGTTATGATTGTAAATCTGTCGTGATAAATAGCCTGCTAAGTCTTAAAACACGGTCTGCCGACACAGATGATTGAGTATTAGTCTGTACCTGCCCTAAACAACAAACCCGTTTCCAGAGGGAGGAGTGTGTGTGTTTTGATCTGTTCCGTCTAAGACCCTGATTATGAACGTAATCTCGGCACACCTTAAGGTCACTCATGTGAAAATACAGATTGAGGCATATACGGCTACAAACACAAATCTGTATCTGCCGTCAAAACACCTTGTTCCTCTGTTTGTGCGTGTTATGCCACAGGATATGAATTATGCAATCGTAAAGTGTGGGCAGAAGGTTATGTGTATTGCAGGGAGGCGCAAGTTCCTTGAAAGATATTATTTTAAACGATGCAGAGCCTCATTAATGAAACATGAGAAAATTAATTTCTGTGTAAATCCTTCGTAAACCATTCTTATAAAAACTGCCAAAGCAACCAATTGCACGGTTAGCAAAATGCAGCCAAATTAAAAAAATATCCATAAACAAGATTGTTGCAATAAGCTTATCGGCAAAGTGTGATATGTAATTCAGTGTGACTTTATGCCCAGAACCACTGCTTTGACATGAAATTATGGTTTGGTGACATTTCCGAAAAGATTATTTTGCTACATTCTTAAAAATAAAAGTTCTTTATTGGGATTGATGGTTCCATGAAGAACATACAGGTGCATCTCAATGAATTAGAATGTCGTGGAAAAGTTCATTTATTTCAGTAATTCAACTCAAATTTTGAAACTCGTGTATTAAATAAATTCAATGCACACAGACTGAAGTAGTTTAAGTCTTTGGTTCTTTTAATTGTGATGATTTTGGCTCACATTTAACAAAAACCCACCAATTCACTATCTCAACAAATTAGAATACTTCATAAGACCAATAAAAAAACATTTTTAGTGAATTGTTGGCCTTCTGGAAAGTATGTTCATTTACTGTATATGTAGTCAATACTTGGTAGAGGCTCCTTTTGCTTTAATTACTGCCTCAATTCGGCGTGGCATGGAGCTGATCAGTTTGTGGCACTGCTGAGGTGGTATGAAAGCCCAGGTTTCTTTGACAGTGGCCTTCAGCTCATCTGCATTTTTTGGTCTCTTGTTTCTCATTTTCCTCTTGGCAATACCCCATAGATTCTCTATGGGGTTCAGGTCTGGTGAGTTTGCTGGCCAGTCAAGCACACCAACACCATGGTCATTTAACCAACTTTTGGTGCTTTTGGCAGTGTGGGCAGGTGCCAAATCCTGCTGGAAAATGAAATCAGCATCTTTAAATGCTGGTCAGCAGAAGGAAGCATGAAGTGCTCCAAAATTTCTTGGTAAACGGGTGCAGTGACTTTGGTTTTCAAAAAACACAATGGACCAACACCAGCAGATGACATTGCACCCCAAATCATCACAGACTGTGGAAACTTAACACTGGACTTCAAGCAACTTGGGCTATGAGCTTCTCCACCCTTCCTCCAGACTCTAGGACCTTGGTTTCCAAATGAAATACAAAACTTGCTCTCATCTGAAAAGAGGACTTTGGACCACTGGGCAACAGTCCAGTTCTTCTTCTCCTTAGCCCAGGTAAGATGCCTCTGACGTTGTCTGTGGTTCAGGAGTGGCTTAACAAGAGGAATACAACAACTGTAGCCAAATTCCTTGACACGTCTGTGTGTGGTGGCTCTTGATGCCTTGAACCCAGCCTCAGTCCATTCCTTCACCCGAATTCTTGAATCGATTTTGCTTGACAATCCTCATAAAGCTGCGGTTCTCTCGGTTGGTTGTGCATCTCTTTCTTCCACACTTTTTCCTTCCACTCAACTTTCTGTTAACATGCTTGGATACAGCACTCTGTGAACAGCCAGCTTCTTTGGCAATGAATGTTTGTGGCTTACCCTCCTTGTGAAGGGTGTCAATGATTGTCTTCTGGACAACTGTCAGATCAGCAGTCTTCCCCATGATTGTGTAGCCTAGTGAACCAAACTGAAAGACCATTTTGAAGGCTCAGGAAACCTTTGCAGGTGTTTTGAGTTGATTAGCTGATTGGCATGTCACCATATTCTAATTTGTTGAGATAGTGAATTGGTGGGTTTTTGTTAAATGTGAGCCAAAATCATCACAATTAAAAGAACCAAAGACTTAAACTACTTCAGTCTGTGTGTATTGAATTTATTTAATACACGAGTTTCACAATTTGAGTTGAATTACTGAAATAAATGAACTTTTCCACGACATTCTAATTTATTGAGATGCACCTGTATAATATCCATGGAACCTTTCCATTCCACAAAAGGTTCTTTAAAGTGGAAAATGGTTCTTTAAATTATTAAAATGTTCTGTTCACTGAAAGGTTCTTTGAAGAACCATTTCAGGTTCCTCAAATAACTTTTCAGTGAACAGAACTGAAAAAACAAAAAAAAAAACAAAACAAAACAAACAAACAAAAAAAACGCATCACTGATCTAAAGATTTAATGATCTAAAGAATTGCATCACTGCAAATACGGCTTTTTGGAACCATTAATTTAAGGAGTCTAAACTACATTATTTACCTTAAAATGTGTGACATTTTTGCCAAACTCACAACTGCAAACTGGAATTTAATCAAATTTCTGACTTCTCTTACTTGACCAACATAACGTCATCTAAAAACATTTGGTTTCCAAAATAAAATCCCATTATTTTCTCCATAGAGGAAGTGATTTTTAATCACAACTTATAAATCGTTAAAGACAAGACCGACTTTTAAACTATGAGGTTGCTCATAGACAGTTTATTCTTCTACTGAAGCCATCAGTGGAATTCCTGGTGAAAAACTACATTACCCATGATTCTGCAGAGAATCTTTCCAAATCAGAGCCGAAGGAAGCAAATCATGCAAAAATAACACTCTATTGTGCACAGTGATGTAACATATTCAGCATCTTTGAATCAATAGTTTTGTACTATTTATTAATAATTTTTTTATGTCATTCACAGTGATTTATGGGATTGTAGTTAATTAATTTATTAATTAAAACCATTAAATATTAAACCATTAAAACTAAGTCTTGTACCTTTGCCTTACTGTTCAATTTTCCAGTAATATTTTGTTTCAAATCAAAGTTTATGGTGTTTTGATTTACCTCATAGTTGGCTTTGGTTTGTTGCTTATAACTCTTCAACTAACACCTCTTTAAAATCCGTATGAGAAAAAAATAATGGGAAATAAATGTCAGGAACCAAGGCTGCTGAAATGCAATCTATGACACCAGGACTGACCTTCAAACAGCAACTCAAGGTTGTGTCTTTTCCCAAAATGAGTGAATGGCTGTAATTAACAGTGGTTTTTCAGTGCCGCCTCAGGCTGTAACACTAAAGGAAATCACATTAGCAGGACAGAAGATCAACACCCATAATGACCAGAGCTAATCAATGAGCTCCATTAGAACCTGAAGCTGGGACGTCCTGAACCTAAATCATCCTATTCACAGACAAAACCAACTCAATTTCTGTTGTTTATATTCTAATAATGAAATGATAAAGCCAGCTGACGCAAAATGCAATTTAAGAGATTTGTTGCTATTTTTGTATTTAGGGAAATTGAACATTATTTTAACAAAAAAATCTGACATTCGATGTTTTGTTTGTTGGTTTATATAACAAAGCTATCACGCAACTGTAGAAGACCTGAAATACAGTTCACAAATTAAACTGTTTTTATGATACTTTGAACACATAAATCTGAATGGCTGTTTGAAAACACTGTTTGATTTTCTTTCTTTTTATTTTCTTTCTTGTCCATGTCAAGTGTGTGAAAAATGAAAATTTCACACCGTTTTGTGTACACTGAAAACACTTTAGAATTTACTTTGAAACAATTTTTACATATAAACTACTAGTAAATTTCACAAATAATTACAAAGAAATGACAACTAACACATTGAATGAAACATGAAATTTTCAAGTACAAAATCTGAAAAAGTAATCCAACAGTAATCCAAATAGTAAAATGTAATCCAGTAATCTTTGTTTTATTTACAATATCAAGTGTACCAGGGTAACTGGGGTATTTCTGCTTTTCCATAAGCGCCACCTACAGGGAATTTGCATTTTCATTCCTATCGTCTACTGTTTTTTTCACACTGGTCTGTGTGCGAAAATGAACCGAATTTTCATGGGAACATTTGTGTTGGTGTGAACAAACCTTCAGTTGCCATTCACTTTCATTACATGCAAAAGAGTGGCCAGGAAAATTCTACTTTTCATTTCCTCAATGGAAAAAGTCTAGAATGGCATGATGGCGAGTAAATGCTAACAGACTTTTTATTCTTCTCTTCCTATTACTACACAAATAGCACCCATAGGTGCTTCTCCTGCATGGAAAGCACGCTTCTGAGCACAGCCATGCCAATGATGTGCACTTTGGCACGTAAACACCTCTTCTGTTCCCCATTGAGAGGTGGAGATCAAAGCCTTGTGTTTGTCTCGTGACTGCAGCATCTCAAGCACAATGAACAACAACCTGCAGCATTTGCATAATGAACACCCTCCCGGAAAACCCGCTCATTCAGAGGTCAGGCTCAAACATTTTTATGAAAAACTGCAATATTTGCAAGACAAATACCATGTTGCTCTTCCAGCTTTTCCCTCTATACGATGAGGAAGTGTTTCAGTAATCTTTGCTGCATCACATAGAGATATGTAAACTCACGGTCACCAGCAGAGCACCAGAGACAGGCTGCCCTGCTCTACTTTTCTGAAATGAATACACGTCACTTGACTCAGCAGACGGACTATTTTGTGATCACTCTGAGGGCAAGTTTATGCCCCTCTCTCTGCTGATTCACAGGCCGCAGGGTTGCCACCCTGCAGGCAGGATCTGAGTCAAACAGGAAATAACTTGCATTGCAAGACATTCTCTTGCCTGTGTGTACAGTGCAGCTCTCTCTGCTCATGGGAAAAGGAACAAACACTCCATATAAACAAAACACTGTTTCCAAATATATTTCACTAACCTATAATAGAAGAAATGAAGAAATGATAAACAAAACAAAGGCTGGGCAATATTAACAATGTATGTTTGCAGTAAAATTCTTCATGAATAAGGTGCTTTTGGTGTTCACAATGGTAGTGCATTTAAAAGGGACATCACACAAGCCCTCGTTACACTGAATGGTGATCTTATCTAGTCATATTGTTCTGGAGCTGTTTCCTCTGGGAAATACCTGTTAAAGTGTTCCAAGAGGGCTTGAAGGTGGGTAGTGATAGACTAGTGTCGTAATCACCTCAGGGGTCGCGATCAAACGGAAAGAAAATCGAAAGACTGATGGCTTTTTTATTTGCATGTTTTTATTTTTTGTTTTTTAAAAGGATAGTTCACCCAAAAATGAAAATTTGATGTTTATCTGCTTATCCCCAGGGCATCCAAGATGTAGGTGACTTTGTCTCTTCAGTAGAACACAAACAAAGATTTTTAACTCAAACCTTTGCAGTCTGTCAGTCATATAATGGCAGTCAATGGGACCCACGGATTTGAGAGTCAAAAAAAACATACACAGACAAAACTAAATTAAACCCTGCGGCTCGTGACGATACATTGAGGTCTTAAGACACGAAACAATCAGTCTGTGCAAGAAAATGAACAGTATTTATATCATTTTTTCCCTCTGATCCACTGCAATGTCCAACTGTCCTGAGCGCGTTCACAACAGCCGGTGCGGAAGCGATCTGTCACGCGTATACGTCACTCGTTGTTTAGATCGCTTCCACGCATGCATCTACTATGCCAGAGCATAGATACGTATAGATACCCCATTCGACCGCTCCAGGCACGTAGATGCGGCCGCCATCTTGGAACAGTCAACTTGACGTCATTCACCATACTGTAGGTTCTCACAGAGCCATTGAGTCGTTCTGTGCAGGATTGTGGCATCTTTCAAAAATTCAGTGATTACTATGGTGAATGACGTCAAGTTGAACATTACAATATGGTCGACGGCTTACATATAGCAGCCCATAGAAACAGTCACTAATGAAGTATGTACGTATATATATCTATGTGCCAGAGCATGTTGACGCGTCGGCTGTTGTGAACGCGCTCAGGACAGTTGGACATTGCAGTGAATCAGAGATAAAAAATGATATAAATACTGTTCAGTTTCTTGCACAGACTGATTGTTTCGTGTCTTAAGACCTCAATGTATCGTCACGAGCCGCAGGGTTTAATTTAGTTTTGTCTGTGTATGTCTTTTTTGACTCTCAAAGCCGTGGGTCCCATTGACTGCCATTATATGACTGACAGACTGCAAAGGTTTGAGTTAAAAATCTTTGTTTGTGTTCTACTGAAGAGACAAAGTCACCTACATCTTGGATGCCCTGAGGGTAAGCAGATACACATCAAATTTTCATTTTTGGGTGAACTATCCCTTTAATGTAACTATCAACTACTATTTGCTATTTTTGTTAGTTATAGATAAAATATGCTATTTCTAATAGTTTAAAAAGTTTATTTGATTTCTGGAAATCATCTCGCGACCCCCCAGAGGGTCCCGACCCCTACTTTGGGAACCACTGATCTAAAGAACCATTTTCAACTATGGAACCTTTTTTGCATCGATAAGGATGTTAAAAGTTCTTCATGGAACCATCAATGCCAATAAAGAACCTTTATTTTTAAGAATGTAGCAAAAGAGTCTGATTATGAACGCTCACATACACACAATTTCAGTTGAAGACTGCTTGGATTACTCAAACTGACTATTTGTGAATGTTTCCTACATCAATAGACTAATTTTATTATTCTTCCTTCCTCCGTGACTTGCAGATACTAGAGAGTTTTAATAGCCTGTGATTTTTCAGTAGAAAAAATGGCATTAAAGGTGCAATCACATTTACAGTTCTGCAGAATACAGCAGGTGAAATTCAGTCATTCTGATAGGAATCTACACAAATGGGAATTTTTTTCCAAAAGGTGAACGTTTACCCATGGACAATGGACATTTTTTGCCTGTGAAATTTGAGAGAAATTTCAATAATCTGACTGCATCTGGAATAATTTCTGTGAATCACTTCAAACTGTTTGCTTCAGTGAATCGATTCTTGGTTTAAATTATTCAGAGTTTTAAGATTAGATCTTTTTTTTCAACAAATAATTGAAATAAAGCTAAAATAAAAATGGAAAACTTAAAAATGTTGCCTTATAACTAACCTAAATAGGTTTAATGTGAAGTACTAAAATTACTTAAAACAAACTGAAATGAAAATAAATTAAAGCTAAAGAGAATTATTTAAATAATAATAATAATAAAAAAACTAATGACAGAAGTGCATAACATAATTACTAAAACTTGAACTAAAATGAAAACAAAAAATAAAAAGCTGATTCAAAATAGCAATAAATACTATAATAGTACATAAAAAGTGCTATAATAAAACTGTTCTTGTCGTTTTTAAAGGGTTAGTGACCAAACTGTCATCTGGCATAGATTTACTTATGAAGCTTTTGAAACTTATGATGTGAACCCTGAATTATAAATATAACAAGGTCAATATCTAATCACCCTGCACTTATAATAACAATAATTTAATATCTTAATTTTATTTTTCTATTCCAAAACCAGAATACCTAGATAGCTTCTGTTTGCCAAGACAACATTTTGTGTATCTTTTGTGGATAACTTATAGGAGTGTTGTGTTGTCATCTTAGCAACATGCTAACATCCCACTCTACTGGAAATCAACTGTGAATTGATTCCCTCTGTCTTTATTTGAGATCAGTCTCTTGGAGGTGTAATGCCAGTCAGGATGTTGCATTCTTCTCATGGCCAGGTACTTTGTTGCTGTATGTGTCCAGCTCTACTGGTACAGCAGATAGTTGGTGTTTCTAGTTCTGGTTGCTCTACTGTAGTATTTATGAACATCCACACCACTAAAATTGCTAAAATGAAATGAAATCAGTCTCATTCTTAGTTGAAAGACACCTGATACTTAAACAGTCCAATCAGTGTAAACCGTGTAGCTACGCATGATGCAACACACTGCACATGACAGTCCTGGGGTGTTATTTTTTTAATATATTCATAATGGTCATTAGAGGAACATCAACAATCTGCTGGAATGAACAAGCGGGAGATAATGCAGTAAAGCGTCCTGTTAATCTCCTGTTGATCAGTGCATTGTGTTTAATGCACATCGCTCACACTCGGCCGGCTCAGAACAATGAACGTCTGCTCTTACACACTTTATCTCAGTCCCACAGACATACAGCTTCCTCTTTCAGCTCAGCTCAATCGCTCTGTAGTGTGAGATGCTGTGAGACGGCTGTCTCTCTCTCTCTCTCTCTCACACACACACACACACACACACACACATGTATCTGTATGCTGTGACACAGATGGTGATGGTGACTCATGGATCTCATGGATCGGTGTGTTTCAGTGCCGTCTGATGGTATTTGGAGCATTGCTCTTTGTCTTGATCTCTCTTGCGTGCATATAAAATGTAATTCCTTCAACACACACACGCACTGGTTTCCATGTTTTATGGGTTCATTCCATAGGCGTAATGGTCTATCTACTGTACAAACTGTATTTTCTAACACCTTACCCTAACATACATCTAAACCTACCCCTCACACTAAACTCCAGGGATTTTTACATTTTCAAAACACTTGTAATTTCTTCTGTATTACTATACTGTATATTAGCTTGTTTTCTCATGGGAAACAAAACATATTCCCTCACGAGGTCAAAATTTACTAGTATTCCTATATTTGTGGTGACAATTGGTCCCCTAAAGTAGGGAATACCAGTACACACACACACACACACACACACACACACACACACGCACACACACACACACATACACACACATACACACACAAATATGTGTGTTTGTTTGATGATTTAAATGCCAGAATTCATTTTGTTGTTTAATACAAGGAATACAAAGAAAGTTTGATGAGTGTTGTTATTGTTAACTAAAACTAAATCTATTTAAAACATTGTTGGTAGTTGAAACCAAGATATATTAGATGAAATATGTTTAAAAAATGTAAAAACAATTATTAAAAAAATGTTGCTTTGGCAACTAACTAAAATACGGTAATGCTGACATATTAAAATTACTGAAACTAAAAATTAAATAAATTCAAGGTAAATTTAAAATAAACTAATGAAAAGGATTACTAACATGTAAACCAAAAATAAAATATAAACTGCAAATATAAAAATAACAGTAAATTCAAAATATTAACAAATACTATAATATTATATAAATAATACCATAATAATGTATTGTAATTAAAATAATGTATATTATTGTTATTGTTATTATTATTATAATAACATACAATTTGAGTACAAGTTGAGTACCATCTTCATAAATTGGATAATCTCAATGTGTTGTCATACTATTATTAAAAGTAACAATAATTATCATTGTATAATAACAATACGAACATAAACACTATTTTTGTTATTTATTATTATTATTATTATACATTTGCCTTATGCATTTAGTCAATCCAAATTTCATCCAAACTGAACTTTTAAGTGCAGAGTACCACCTTCATTTGATGTGTATTATTATTATTATTATTATTATTATTAACAACATTATACACATTTATTATTATTTATTATGCATTTACATTATGCATAGTATTATTAACAACATGAATATTATACACAGTTATTTTTATCATCATTATTTATTATTATGCATTTTATATGATGCATTTTGAGGCTTTATTCCAGAGTGACTTGTCTTCCATTCAAACACATGTTCTACTCACAGGAATGTATCTGTGTGCTCCTCGTTTGTTACTGGTGGTGTACGCTAAAGGAAACATCATTATTCATACTCCTAAACCTGACTTCAGTGTGTAACTCATCCAGTGTTTGTGCCTCAGACCATCAGGAACTGAACATGCATTAGTCTCTACTCTTATCTCAGCTCTCTGTCACGTTACTGCAGTGACTCCACTGTCACTTTTAACTGTCCATTCAGATAAACTCCTATATTATCTATCTGCAGATACACCATCATGCTCTAATGTAGTGGATTTGACTTTAGCAGAACACTTGAGCAACATTTCAGCGAGGGTTGTGGATTCTGTTTTTCATTGTTCATGTGTTGTTTTTGAATGTAATCGTCTGTTAAGTGCTAAATCTCACACGTTTTAAACAACTGACTGAATTATCGTGTATTAATAAATATATAACCTACGGCTGAGATGGCTTGAACAGTCACAGGAAGTGGTTGCATGGAGCTCCTTCCTGAAGAGGAAACACTTCTTATGGAAAACAATGTCAATAATGAAGGAAACCAGTTAAAAATACTCCACAAAGTGTTAATAAAAGCGCTCATATGGCAGAATGCTCAAATTAAGAAGGCATTCAAGTTCATAAAACACACCATCTGTCTTCCCTATGACTATTTGACAAGAATTATGTATTCAGTGTAGGACTATGAAAAATCGCTATAATATTGTGTATTTTTAGAGGTGTTTGCTGAGGCAAGCATTCCTACTGCTCCTCATACTTCAGATTTAATCAGCCCTATAATTATAAACTATATCATTTTTTTTGTTTTTTCTTTTTTTTTCACAGCATGTGTAAGTGATCTGTAACTTTACTGCAAATTATCAAAGTTCAGGACTCTCACGCTTGCTGCACTGCTAATTGGTCGCCTCAGCTCTCAGCGATGCCCCGGGGGCTCATGGGTAATTTTCCACTTGCGGAGGAGTAGATTCAGAGAGAAACCTGTGCTATATCTTCCCAAGTGACTCTGATAGATAAAGGGAGGAAGAGAGAGAAGCAGATGAAAGGAGAGAAGGTGGGAGAGATGAAAGTCATGGTAATTTATTCCTGAAGGAAATGTCTTCCTTGATGGGACAAATACTGCTTTCACTGGTAACTCTGTTTTGGACTTTGCTAGCCCTTGTGAAAAAGTGCGCTTAAATATCGAATGTGCACTTGTAGTGTACTTCAAATCTTATAAGTATATTCTAAAAAACTGTATTTGCATATTAATGAAATAAAATGGCACTTAAGTGTACTTAACTTTTAACTGTCCATTCAGATAAGCTCCTATATTATCTATCTGCAGATACACCATCATGCTCTATTGTAGTGGATTTGACTTTAGCAGAACACTTGAGCAACATTTCAGCGAGGGTTTTGGATTGTTTTTCACCAGAACGGCCAGACACAGGAACAGTTTCTTCCCTCAGGCAATCCATCTCATGAAAACTTGACATTAAACGTGGAACACACAACACTATTATAAATTATTTATTCACCACACATACGTATTTTTTCATTTCAAATTTGCACATATCAGACGTGTACACCATAATTGTCTATATTATATATTGTTTTTGCTATTTGTACATTGGCTATTTGTATATTTGTATATTATTCTTGTATTATCTGTGTCCTGTCCTGTTGCTGTCTTTCTGTTGCACTGTAGAGCTTCTGTCACTAAAACAAATTCCTCGTATGTGTAAGCATACCTGGCCAATAAAGCTCATTCTGATTCTGATTCTTAAGTGAGAGACACTGTGTTTGTTAACACACGTCAAATTAAAAGTTCTACTGTCATAATTTTTGATGTGTCGACTAACATAATGCATTGTGTTTTTCAATACTACTTTTAAAGTTAATATATTTTTGCATGTGCTAAATTGCAAATTCATCATTACAAATGTACAAGTTTAAATAGAAATTACAAAGTATATAGTTTACCATAAATGCAGTATGTTTGGCAGTACACTTTAACCAGAATTCTATTATCAGTCTGATATCATAATGAAGACAAAAAAAAAAAAAAGCTTAATTAAAAGCATGAAATTCTTAAAAAGGAGTAGGTTGGCATAATCTTTTATAATTATTTCTTTGAAAAAAAAAAAACTGCTTCATTGCCAAACCAAACCAAAAAAATGTGGTGTGACCAACAATCAACAATATCATGTGGTCAAACTAACATGTAGAAACATGCATCAAAAAAAATAATAAAAAATAACCTATTAAAATATTAAATAATTTGAGATTTTTATCACATTTTTGTCACTAGGTTTAAACATTTCTTGAATAGTGTAATGATCATCCACTGAACGGCAAGTTGTAGAATCCAAATGCAGATTTATTAAACAAAAGTGATATCCAAAATACAAACAGACGAAGACTTGACTTGAACAGACTAGACTTGACTTGACTTGACTATGGCTTGACATAAACACTCACCGACAGCAGGGTAAAATACATTCAACACACGACAAGAGACAATGGCAACGAATGGGCTACTATAAGCAAACAATCAGGGTCACATGATACAAGCCAACCAATGAGCACCAAGACACATGACTAAAGCAACCAATCACAACATGACACACAGAAAAGAGTACCACATGGCAGGATCACATGACAGGGTAGGAAAACACATGACAGGAACATGAAACAAGGCAAAATATCAAAATAAAAGTCCAGAAAACCTAAACAAGAAACAAAACCCAAAGCCCACGTTACATATCCCCCCCTCTAAGGGCGGTTCCAGACGGCCTAAAGTAATACCCAACCAAAACAAAACCCAAAAAGTCCAAGAGGGTGGTGGAGTGGAGGTGGAACTGGGGGAGGGACGGAGGGACAGGCCCATGCAGTGGAACAGGACCTGGATCATTGCATGGCAGAGGACCAGGACTGTGGAGCAATGGTGGACCTGGACCATGGGGCAATGGCAGACCTGGGCAGCGGAGCCATGGTGGACCTGGGCCGTGAAGCAGAGGCAGGTCTAGACTATGGAGCAGTGGTGGGCCTGCACCGTGGAGCAATGGCAGGTCTAGGCCGTGAAGAAGTGGCAGACTGTGGAACAGTGGAGGATCAGGGTCGTGAAGTAGTGGCAGACTGTGGAACAGTGGGAGACCTGGGCCATGGAACAGTGGCAGACTGTGGAACAGTGGAGGACCTGGGCCATGGAACAGTGGCAGACTGTGGAACATTGGAGGACCTGGGCCATGGAAAAGTGGCAGACTGTGGAACATTGGAGGAGCTGGGCCGTGGAACAGTGGCAGACCATAGAGCAGTGGACCAGGAGACCACCAGGTCAGAGCCGGCGGAGCAGGAATCCAGGGTGAAGCAGGAAGCCAGGGCGGAGCCGGCAGAGCTGATGACCACCAGGTCATAACTGGCGGAGCAGGAAGCCAGGGTGGAGCCAGCGGTGATGAAGACCCCCACAGTAGAACAGACCGGGCCAAAGATCCTCACAATAGAGCAGATGACCACTTCAGTGGAGCCGATGTCGCAGGGAACCACCACGGCGGATCAGGCGGGACTGGAACACAGAGCATAGAGAGGTTAACAACGGCCTCTACGGCCATAACATGGATGGACCCCTTGGCAGTGACAGGACAGGCAAAGAGTTCATGGACAGCCTCCATGGCTGTAGCTGGACAGACTAGGAGTTCATGGACGGCTTCCTTAGCCGTGACAGGACAGACAGTTTGTTCATAAGTGGGGGCCATCACCTCTGGAGGATCTGCAGCAGAAGCCGCTACCTCAGGAGGTTCTGCAGCAGAAGCCGCCACCTCTGGAGGTTCTGCAGCGGATGCCGCCACCTCTGAGGCAGACTCATAGACAGGAGAGGCCTCTGGGGCAGACTTGAGGACAGGAGAGGCCGCTGGGGCAGACTCATGGACAGGAGAGGCCTCTAGAGTGCAGTGTGCAGCCCAAACACTCAGGATGGCTACCGCCATGACAGGAAGCACTGAGGTTAGGGGAACAGTCTCTGTGACAGCCAGTGCTGAGGCCCCGGGGATGCCAACTGTTAGCATTGACATCAGTGGTGGGTCCATCACACTGGCAATCATTCTTGACAATCTTGGCCCAAGCTCCACATCTGTCGGAGCTTGGGTACTATATGATGTGGGCAGGCCCCGTAGACTCTGGCGTGACGTGAGCAGGCCCTGGGTTAGCAGACATGACGTGAGCAGACTCTGGCTTGGCAGGCGTGACGTGAGCAGACTCTGGCTTGGCAGGCATGACGTGAGTAGGCCCTGGGGTAGTAGACATGATGTGAGCAGACTCTGGCTTGGCAGGCGTGACGTGAGTAGGCCTTGGAGTAGCAGACATGACGTTAGCAGGCTTTGGCGTATCAGACATGACGTTAGCAGGCCTTGGAGTAGCAGACATGACGTTAGCAGGCCTTGGAGTAGCAGACATGACGTTAGCAGGCTTTGGTGTGGCAGACATGACGTTAGCAGGTTCTGACATAGCAGACCTTGGGGAAGTGTCATCTTCCTCCTCCACAACACCCACAATGAAGGCAGACCCACTCAACCGCAACGCAAAGTCAATAAATTGCTCTAATGACCAGTGTGGCGTATGTGGTGGCATTAAACATTTCTTTAGTTAATCCAAAACGAAAAATGTCTTTGAGAGCAATATCTTTAAAGCCCACCTGGTCACAAAGTCCACAGAATTCTGCTACATAATCCTCAGTGGAGCGATTACCTTGATGGAGACTCACTAGGCGATCTGCTGGATTCATTTTTTGGTTGTGTATTCTGTAATTATCGTCCACTGAATGGCAAGTTGTAGAATCCAAATGCAGATTTATTAAACAAAAGTGATATCCAAAATACAAACAGACTTGACTTGACTTGAACAGACTAGACTAGACTTGACTTGACTTGACTTGACTATAGCTTGACATAAACACTCACCGACAGCAGGGTAAAATACATTCAATACATGACAAGAGACAATGGCAACAAATGGGCTACTATTAGCAAACAATCAGGGTCACATGATACAAACTAGGGCTGAACGATTTTGAAAAATAATCTAATTGCGATTTTTTTTTTACCAATATTGCGATTGCGATTTAATATGCAATTATTTTTTAAAGCTCTTTAAATCATTGTATAGTATGACCAACACAATATTAGATAGATTAAACATAAATGTTCTTTTCTGTAGGCCAGGTCTGTATGTTACGATGAAATTAGGTGATGCATGAATTGATATGAATGACATTATTTAACAACTACAATCACAGTAGTATATTGAAAGATTTGTTGAACTTCCAGCCTTGTAAGCATGTAATAATTATGACAACATAAAGCACTGACAAATAAGCCTGGTGTAAGCATCATTATGAAAGTCAGTAACAAATCACACAAACTAAAGTAGATTGCAGAAATATAAAAACAAATCTGTTGCTTTGCCACACTCAGTATTTAGGTACTTCAAAGTCACTGTAATAAACATTATGTAAACATGTGGATTGCACTTTTTAAACACTGTCTGTTAACTTTAGACAGACTTCAAATAAATAAGAATATATATATCATCATGTTTTGAGCTCAGTGAAATGTTCTATGAGGGGGTGTTAATATTCTGTTCAGTAATTGGTTAAAGCCGACGTGTCTGCCGCTAACAAAAAGATAAAATATTTTTATCTTTGGCGGCGCCTGCAGCGAAGCGCCGTGCACGTGGAAGCGGCATGATTTTGGGTGCACGAGTACCGCTTGCGCTCTGCCTCCGTGCCGCAGCGGTTTGCCGCTTTCCGCATGTCTCCCATTGAAAACTAACTAGACACTCGCGACTGCCGCTTCCCGTGTGAAAGAGTCTTAATATTAATATATTACGCTTTCTCTCGCCATACTTTGATGTCATTCACCGATCGATCTTCAAGTCGAACACACCTCTTTACTCTCACGTGTCACGTGATAGAGTGTAATCGCAGAGGCTGCGGTTGAAAAATCGTGTTTTTTCATATCGCGATATTATCGCAAATGCAATTAATCGTTCAGCCCTAATATAAACCAACCAATGAGCACCAAGACACATGACTAAACCAACCAATCACAACATGACACACAGACAAGAGTACCAGATGGCAGGATCACATAACAGGGTAGGAAAACACATGACAGGAACATGAAACAAGGCAAAATATCAGAATAAAAGACCAGAAAACCTAAACAAGAAACAAAACCCAAACCCCACGTTACAAATAGAAATATTTTTCTAGAATATGCTCATGCAGAATAAAGCACTGATATGTCCTCTACAAGTACTCATATACAGCCAATATAGTTAACTAGCAACTAGTTAATGGTAAAAAGTGCTCCCTAATCCAAATTTTCAAAACCATATGAAACTTAAATGCATTCACATCTACACTACTGTTAAAAAGTTTGAGGTCAGTAAGATTTTTACAATTTTTTGAAAGTCTGTTATGTTCACCAAGGCTATATTTATTTGATACTGAAAAGTAAGTATTATTTAAAACTAATATTAAATATTTGTTTCTATGTGAATATATGT
Source organism: Spinibarbus caldwelli (assembly GCA_039654775.1). Classification (NCBI taxonomy): domain Eukaryota; kingdom Metazoa; phylum Chordata; class Actinopteri; order Cypriniformes; family Cyprinidae; genus Spinibarbus; species Spinibarbus caldwelli. The sequence continues at coordinate 32,608,887 of CM077230.1, read as the reverse complement.
TAAAAAGTAATTGATTGCTGTGATCAAAGCTGAATTTTCAGCATCGTTAATCCAGTCTTCAGTGTCACATGATCCTTCAGAAATCATTCTAATATGCTGATTTGCTGCTTAAAGGTGACATATTATGCCCCTTTTTACAATATGTAATATAAATCTCAGGGGACCCCAGAATGTAACGGCTCAAAATACCCCATAGATCATTTATTATATCATTTTGAAAATGCCTATTTTGAGTGGAAGCAGAAACATGCTGTATTAGAGCATGTCTCTTTAAATGCAAATGAGCTGCTGCTCCCCGCCCTCTTTTCCAGAATAGAGCCGCGCTATTACAGCTCGTACCTGCTAAAAAACATCTGTTTTGGTTCTGATTATCATGTTTATCGCGCTGAAATCATGCGTTTTAAACCATATTAGTTTAAACTTCTGATATACGGTTTTCTGAGCGCACACATCCGAAGCACACGGACAGAAAGTGGCTGTCACAGCATGTGAGTACTAAACTAAGTTCTCATTCACACACAAGTTTACATTAAAAACACGCATAAGTTACAAAAACAGTCGGTTATGACTGTGAAGGTAAACAGCTGGGAAATAAATAGCATTTTATTGCAAAAAATCTTTTATTTTAGATCTGTGTGGCAGCAGCAATATACAGTAAATTAATCAATAAATCCACTTCTCTGTTGTCTCCTCTGAGGCTTGGATTCTAAATAGTGTTTTGTGCTCGTCAGTGCAGCCAAAGACAGAACAGTTAGCATGTTTTGCTTAAACTTTCACCATGGCATTAGAACTGGTACATCGTTGTCGCTTGCGAAATCAAAATGACAGCGCCGCGGGTGGAAACTTACAGATTAAGGGGCGGTTACATTATAATGAGATCCCTTTGCAACGTCACTTGGGGAGCAAAATCAGACACGCTCGTTTTTTCAGAGGCTTGCAGAAAAAGACTTACCAAAACAAAGTTACTGGGTTAATTTTTTTCACGTTTCATGATATGTCACCTTTAAGAAACATTTCTGATTATTATCAATGTTGAAAACAGTTGTGCTGCTGAATATTTTTGTGAAAAGCATCAAACTTTTTTTTCAGGTGTTTCTCTTTTTTTCACCAGAATTTGTATTATTTAACAAAGTAACTAATCTGAAAAATTAACTCACATATTTTCTTGTAAATTAAAAAAAAAAAAGTGTTACTTTACAAGTTACTTGGGGGGAAAAAAAGTAATCTGATTACTTCACTCACGTTGCTTAAAAGCATTAAACATTTTTTTTACGATTCTTTGATAAATAGAAAGTTTTAAATTCTTAGATGAATAAAAATAATTTCTTTTTTTTTAATCATTTTTTTTTAACAATTTACATCCTTGCTGACTAAAATATTAATTTCTTTCAAAAATAAATAAAAAAATCTACTAACCCCAAGCAGTATATATACTGTGTCTTCATGCATACAGACACAGGAAGAACAAAAGGAGGTTTATTCTCACCACATCAGCCACAATCTCTGCAGCTCGATGCATGCAAGCATGAAAACACCAGACCCTACAAAACACATATGCACAATCGCTGCCCCCCGAGACACACTGTGTCTCTTTTTGATTTGCTCAGTTAGTAATCATATGAAAGGACATGGTTGTATAACCTTTCGCCTTTTTTTGCACTATTTATCTAAACTTTGATGTTTTCACATCTCAGTCTCCCATAATTACTTTGATCACCCTAGCAACAATATAGCAATGGCCTCGAAACCACTTAGGAACAGTCTTGCTAAGTTACTGTCACCAATAATACACCAAAAACTACCTAGAAATGCCCTAGCAACCACTCACAGCACCCTAGCAACAGCACAGTAATGTATTAAAACACCCATAATCTACTTAAACAACCAAAATTATAATTTTAACTTAAAATGTAGGCTACCGTTAACCACTATGATAACACAGAGGGCAAATTCAGAGTTCATTATAAGTGGCCTGTCCATAAAACATAACCAGTACTCATACAAAGTCATACACACAATTACAAAACATCATCATGGTAACACACGACACTAAAATAATGCAATAAACATGAACTAAATAACGAAAACGCAACACAAAACACCTCATGTACATTACTGATAACAGTTATGTAAAATATAATAAGTAGTGCTGTCAAACGATTAATCGTGATTAATCACATCCAAAATAAAAGCTTTTGTTCACATAATATACGTGTGTGTACTGTGTATATTTATTATGTCTATATAAATACACACACATACAAATGTGAAAATATGTTATGTTTATATATTAAACATTTATCTGTAATATAAATAATATAAATATAAATATATAAATGTAAATATGTAAGGTCTGTTTTGGGTTCTGTTTCATGTTCTTTTCATGTCTTTTATTTTGAAGTTTAGTTATGGTTCCTGGTTGTCTCATGCTTCCCTTGCCCTCATGTCTCCTTGCTATTGGTTCCCTTGTTCTATGTGTCATGTTCTGATTGGTTATCCTAGTCATGTGTCTTGTCCCCATTGGTTGGTTCTTGTCATGTGGTCCTCATTGTTTGTTATAAGTAGCCATGTCATCGCCTTTGTTTCCTGTCGTGTATTGATGTTGTAACCTGCTGTTGGTGAGTCTAGTCCGTTCATGCCATGCCAAGTCTGTCTCTGGTCAAGTCTGTGTCAAGTCAAGTCAAGTCAAGTCAAGTCAAGTCAAGTCTGTCTTTGTTTGGATTATGTTTGCATTTTGGATTTCACTCTGTAAATAAACTGCACTTGGGTTCTTCACTACACTCGCCTCCAGTGGACTGAATCGTTACAGAATACACAACCTACACTATGAACCCAGCAGTTTCACGTCTCCTCTGCCTGCCTCAGGGCGGCCGGGCTATAGAGGAGTATGTGGCTGATTTTTGTGGACTATGCCATCTGGTGGATTTTAATGATGTGGCTTTAAAAGACATTTTTCGAGTGGGTCTGAATGAACCCATTTGTTCTCGATTGCTAGGAGGTAAGACCCATTTTTCCCTGGCTGAGTACATTGATTATACCCTGTTACTCTGTGGATCATCTCTTACTGTGGGTGTCGTGGAGGAAGAATACGACACTTCCTCTAAGCCTGCTCACGTCATGCCTGCCAAGCCAGAGTCTGCTCACGTCATGCCTGCTACTCCAGGATCTGCTCACATCATGCCAGTTAAGTCACAGTCTGATCACGTCATGTCTGCCAATCCAGAGTCTGCTCACGTCATGCTGGCTACTCAAGAAATTCTTCAGAACATGGCTGCCATTCAAGAGCTCCGTTGCAAGATGGCCGCCACTCAGGAGTCTCTTCGGAAAATGGCTGCCGTTCTAGAGTCTCATCAAGTCACAGCTGATCGTCCAGAGTCACGTCACATCACAGCTGATCGTCCAGAGTCTCGTCACGTCTCAGCTAATCGTCCAGAGTCACGTCACATCACAGCTGATCGTCCAGAGTCTCGTCACATCACAGCTGATCGTCCAGAGTCACGTCACGTCTCAGCTGATCGTCCAGAGTCACGTCAAGTCACAATTGATCATCATGAGTCTTGTCACGTCTCCGCTGATCATCCAGAGTCTTGTCACCTCCTGTCTGTTGAACCCAGATCTTCAGGTTCAGTTCTCCAGTATCACAGACTGGCATCCAGCGTGGAGGACCTACCGCTGGTGTCAGCTCGTGCAGCTGGTATCCCCAAACCAACACTCTCAACCCTTCTTGATTCTGAACTGGTGGAAAAAATGGGGACTAGTCCGTTCATGCAATGCCAAATCTGTCTCTGGTCAAGTCTGTTTCAAGTCAAGTCTGTCTTTTGTTTGGATTATGTTTGGGTTTTGGATTTCACTCTGTAAAGAAACTGCACTTGGGTTCTTCACCACACTCTCCTCCAGTGGACTGAATCGTTACAAAATACATGTAAACGTTTTCAAAATATATACTGTATGTGTGTATTTATATATACACCGCGCACACACACATATATTATGTAAAGAAAAACTTTTATTTTGGATGCAATTAATCGTGATTAATCGTTTGACAGCACTAACAATAAGTAATGTCCTGTAGCTGTTATTTACTGTAAATTATATTTAATTCATATTTTTCACTTGAGAACCATACATTTGACAATTTTATAGTAGAACTACAAATAATGCACATTTAAAGCACTAAACAGGTTTTCACCATACGTGAAAATGTTTTTTTTTTTACAGGTAACCAGTAACAGGTTACTGAAGCATTTCTACAGTCTTTTATGTATGTTTTATGTATGTTTACCGAGTTAATGTATATAGACTCTATTGGCTTATCAGAGGTGTTATTCTGTTGTAATATGATATACGTCTGCCTTAATACACAGTATGATTTTTAGCAGGACACTAGAAACGAATGCCACTTTATATCTCAATTCCAGAGCAGAACATGCCAAAATTTATCAAAAACATGCACCAACATATCAGCACTATCCAGTGATAGCTGCTCTACCACTGTCTGAGCTCGACGAGGGGGAGAGAAGCACAAAACGACACAGTCCTGAGGTGCTCCGAAATTAATTAAAATGCCTCCCATCGAGCCGACAGTTACCAAAGATGACCTCTTAAAAAAAGAGTACCGTGAAAAAGACATCAAACCATCCAATAGCGGGAAACTACACGGTTAATCACAGATCCGATGCTAAACAGCTTTGAAACCAATAAGTTCCTTCAAGTCTGCGATAAAAGGAGTAAAAACTGGCCTATTGCTTCTTATATATGAGGTATATGCATGTTTAGTAAGGGTGGGAATCACAAAGAATTGAGCAATTTTGGTTCCTTTATAGTTCTATTAATGACTAATAAACCTCTATAGAGCAATCAATAGAAAAAAATTATAGTTAGTAACAGCCCAAGATAATTCACCCAAAAATGAACATTTTCTCATCATTTACCATCATGTTCCAAACCTGTATGACTTTATTTCTTCTGCAGAACACAAAAGAATATATTTTCATATTCCAACAGCTTACGGACTTTCATGTCTGGATGAAATAAACACTGAGACATTTCTGCTGACATTTACTGATGCCCCGAAGTCCTTTTAGTGTGTATTAGTGGTTTAAAACAGAAAATGAGCCTGAACTGTGAAGCTAATTTCCTGCTGGACCCTTGAGAAATAGAAACCAATGGTTTTCAAGAGGTACAGTGATGCATGCATTTCCACCGCATGGATCTCTGGGAAAGGACAACATCATGTACCTTGCCGATATCAGCTGGCGTTTCCTCAGAAATAATGACCCTACACGGAGTCCCACACCAATTAAGGCCCACTGAACGTGCATGAATAATTGACATGCTACTGGCTGCATAAACTGATTGGAGCCGCATGTTTAATTATGGGAGGCTGATCTATGCTTGGTTGGGTTTACACTCATTTGTCTTTGCAGGGACAAGAGGAAGGAGGAGAGGAATCAATAAATCATTTCCAGCGGCCCTCGTCATTTGTACACCTATAGTGTCCTTCTAGAGACTGGAACTGGGTACTGCCGGCTATTTTATGAAACACTAAACATTATGATACAAGACGCAATTAGAAACACTGCACTGCAATGACAATAGCATTAGATTGTGCCTGAAGTAACTCAGAGTTTGGCTTATTAATAAACTGCTTCTTCATTAACCTGATTAAATTCTGGGCAAGATTGTTTTGTTTCAAAAATCATACTAAAATCTAGTTAACTTTTAACATTAAAACTTCTCACAGATTACAAAAAAAATGAAACATGAGGATGCAATTTTTAAAGCTGTATTTGACAACCACTTCTTAAATCAATAGTTATTCATGAATATTATAAACTGTATTGTATTTTTCTTATTTAAAACTTAGATTCTTTTATTTTAATGTTATTTATTTTTAATTATTTAATATTATTAACACCAAGATAATGGGTTCAATTCCCAGCAAAATTCACATGCAAGAATTGTTAAAAATGTGCCTTCAATGCAGTGTACATTTCTTTAAATAAACACATCCACTAAATGCATAAATACCCTTATAATATAGTTGAGAAACTGACATGACCAAATAATTTTTCACATTCCACAACACCTCAAAGTGGCAATATATACAGGCAATTTTACAACACTAAAGGAAAAAGTAACACAATTTCAAGGAAAACATGTAGTTTAACAAGTATTTCCAATAACTCAAATTGTTTTAAGGTTAAAATTGACTCTGAACATAATGTAATTGGACTTTAGGAAATGATTAGAATTTTAAAATATTAATACAATGATCTAAAAGTTTAATGAAATATTGTGTGGAAAAACTAAGAATTTATATAATTGTATTGACACTAATGATTATCTAATTCAACTCCAGCAAACCAGTTCCTTAACAATTCTTATAGCAGCTTTGAGAAAGCTGAGAAGATCAGAACAGCTCAAACCGATTCAGGGAAAAAAGATATTGTGGCTACAAATTAAAATGGTTGCACTTTATTTTAAGGTGACGTTGTTACAGTGTAATTACACAATAAAATATATTAATTAATAGGGTAAGGAATAGGGTTAGGGTTTGGTTTTAGGGTTAACTGCTTGTAATTTATGTTATTACTATAGTGAGTACATGTAATATGTAACTACGTCACCTTAAAATAATGTTACCACATCGCTTCTCAATATCAGTGCATCTCTAAAAATATGGGATGTCAACTTCTTTTCTTTGTATTTAGTGTATTTTTACTTTATTAACTGACTCATTAATTAAATTGAAGGTCATGAACATTTGTTCTAGTTCTTGATTCCCAACCCCGATCGGTACAGAGACTCAGCTGTAGTTCCTCTGGACGTCCAGCCATGCTGTATGAAGCAGAACAAATGAAGCAAAAAGCTTTGGCATTTGAGCATAATTCACATTTGCCCTTTCTTTGAGAGGACTCAGGGGTGGCCCACGGCGTCAGATCTGGAGCTGTGAACTGCTGAGGTCCAGATACTTGAGTCTCAGGAAGCATCCTGTTCTTATTACCAAAGCCATCTAGACACATCTGGGCCGAGCTGATTAATCTGGTCCCATGAGTTCTCACAGCTCTCTGTGGAGCTTAATGTGCCACCAGGTTTGCTTTTAGTCAGACAATTACTCGCTGTACTGAACCATCATCCAAAATAACAGAAAAACAACAGAGAGGTGGCACACATCCACACTTGCTACATTAATAAATAAAAAATGTTGTGATACATTGCAAATATAGTAACAATCAAAGGATGTTTTTAGGCTAAATGCACATTTACTACATAGATATTAGCCATTTACATTACATTACATTTAGTCATTTAGCAGACGCTTTTATCCAAAGCGACTTACAAATGAGGACAATGGAAGCAACCAAAATCAACAAAAGAGCAATGATATGCAAGTGCTATAACAAGTCTCAGTTAGCTTAACACAGTACATGTAGCAAGGTTTGTTTGTTTTTGTTTTTTAATTATATAATAAAAAGAAAACAGATAGAATAGAAAAAGAATAGAGCAAGCTAGCGTTAGAGGCCTTTTTTGCTTTTGTTAATTGTATAATAAATAAAAAGAAAACAAATAAATAGAATACAAAAAGATTAGAAAAGCTAGTGTTAGTTTTTTTTTTTTTTTTTTTTTAAGAATAGAATTAGAATAGAGAGTGCTAGAGTTAGAGGGTCAAATAAAGATGGAAGAGATGTGTTTTTAGCCAATTCTTCAAGATGGCTACGGACTCAGCTGCTCGGATTGAGTTGGGCAGGTCATTCCACCAGGAGGAAACAGTTAATTTAAAAGTCCGTGAAAGTGATTTTGTGCCTCTTTGGGATGGCACAATAAAGCGACGTTCACTTGCAGAACGTAACCTTCTAGAGGGCACATAAGTCTGAAGTAATGAATTTGGGTATAGGGGTGCAGAGCCAGTGGTGGTTTTGTAGGCAAACATTAATGCCTTGAATTTTATGCAAGCAGCTATTGGTAGCCAGTGCAAATTGCAACCTGCGTACCTGGGGGCACTTTTTAGCGAGACCATTTTTACGTACCTTACTGCATGTTTCGCCGCAGTTTCAAAGAGAAATGTCCACTGAGTGGCGCTAAAACACGGATTCAATACGTAAACCCTGGCATGTTTTTATTACGTTGATATAGGTATGTCTTGCTGTGTTTTTATTACGTTGCTTCAGGTACGTATTGCAGCGGTTCAGAATTCAAATATCCGGGGACCATCGCTAAAAATTAATGCTCTATCATGTATGTCTATCGTGAAATATGCCCTACACCAAACCCAACACTAAACATACCCGATAGTGTTGACAAATTCAAAACTGATATAAAAACTCATTTGTTGATGCAACCATGCTATTTGAACTTCCTTATATGCAGATTTGAACTGTTTTGTCAAACTGTAGTTACACAGGATTCGAACCAGAGCTCCTCAGCTCTCAGGTACGTCTCCATACTCCGTGAGCTACCGAACAAACCTACCATATATGAAAACCCATAGATATGAAGCTGGATATGTGTGATGCTAACATTCAAAAGCATCAGTTTTCAAATCTCCCAGCATATTAATATTGTTTTGAAGTCATAACATGATATTCATCAAGTAACTGTGCGAAAATTACGCTTTATTAATCAAAATTCTGTAAATTTGTGTGAAAGGGAATAAAAGGCGTCAGAGTTTTACTGCCTCTAGTGTTCATTTCTTTTGGAAACTGCAGTGATATGTAATTATTGGTACATATTTCGAGTCTCATTTATGCCATGAGACCAGATAGGCAAATTGATAAACAGAGGTGTGAAGTGCATTCTTTTTTTCTCATTAAAAAATTAATCTTGCTGCCACGTTCTGGATTAATTGTAAAAGTTTGATAAAACTGACTGGAAGACCTGCCAAGAGAGCATTGCAATAGTACAGTCTGGACAGAACAAGAGCTTGAACAAGGAGTTGCGAAGCATGTTCCGATAGAAAGGGCCTGATCTTCTTGATGTTGAATAAAGCAAATCTGCAGGACTGGGCAGTTTTAGCAATGTGGTCTGAGAAAGTCAGCTGATCATCAATCATAACTCCAAGGTTTCTGGCTGTTTTTGAAGGAGTGATGGTTGATGTGTCTAACTGGATGGTGAAATTGTGATGAAACGATGGGTTTGCTGGAACCACAAGCAATTCTGTCATGACAAGGTTGAGTTGAAGGTGATGGTCCTTCATCCAGCAAGAAATTTCTGTTAGACAAGCTGAGATGTGAGCAGCTATCGTCAGACCATCAGGATGGAATGAGAGGTAGAGTTGAGATTCATCAGCATAGCAGTGATATGAAAAGCCATGTTTCTGAATGACAGAACCTAGTGATACCATGTAGACAGAGAAGAGAAGTGGTCGAAGAACTGAGCCCTGAGGCACCCCAGTAGTTAGATGTTGCGACTTGGATACCTCACCTCTCCAAGATACCTTGAAGGACCAATTTGAGAGGTAAGACTCAAACCACTGGAATGCGGTTCCTGAGATGCCCTTTACCAATAGGGTTGACAGGATGATCTGATGGTTAACCATGTCAAAAGCACCTGACAGATCCAGCAAGATAAGTATTGAAGATTTGGAATCCGACACAAAATATAATTAAGCAAATTCATTAGCTTAATTCATTTTAGCACGAATGAAACACTGTACTGACAAATGAGCGTCCATGACCAGATTTTTGTATAAACTGCCATATTTAGTGATACTGTTGTAACAATTAAATCAATGTATTATGTTTTAGATTCTCAGATTGTGAACTTTAATATTCATGACTTTGTTTTATCTTGCTGTCTTTATGATCCCTTATTGTGTTAAGACTGCATCTGAAGATAGCAGAAAACACCCTGCACTTTAAAACAACAAACCGGGGATGTGCTTGCTTTAACTTTATAATGTTGGACTACTACAAAATCCAATCTGGCATCGAAGAGGACACACTAGATTTTGTTCTGTGTTCACTTCCATAAGCATGTAAATGCTGGTGCTTGAGTACTGATCCTATTCATCAACCTGCTATACACAAACTTACCTATTTTATGAGTTGGGGATTTTGTATGAATTTTAACAAAGTTAATTAGTACAAAAAAACTGTGATTTTAAAAATAAATAAATAAATAAATAACAACCAATAACAACCAATTTGCCAATTTGATTTTTTTTTCCCAGTATGCAATACCCTCATGGCAATTTAAGAGAATGAAGCAAATACTTTAGTTCAGGAAGGTATTGATGGAAATCACATACTAGCCTTGAATCTGTAAAGCATCTCGCCAATCTTTTAACTTCACTCTCATGGCAATGTTCCATGAAGAACTGGGTTTTAAATTCATATTACAGGATGTGGTTTGGGTCATTTGGACAAAATACATCATGTGTAACACATGAATTCTTTGGGCAAAGAGGAAAGGTAATAACATACTGATATTCTAAATATTGGGATGATGCTTTCTCTTACTAACAAGTCAAGCATGTCAAAAGTGATTTTATCAAACCCTAAGAGATACGCTGGTCTTTTATATAATCAACAACAGCTATAAACATGTAATGCAGCATTATTTAAAACAAACTGTTAATAATTGATAATAACAGAATCATACTTGAAAACTGAATAACTGAAAACTGATAATAGCAGACAATAACTGAGACTAAACTCATTCAAAATTCTGAATATGCATCTTTTTTTCTTTTTTTTTTTTCAAATGACACTCATGGTCATTACAACAAGCACAAATTTGCATTGATTTGACTGTAATGAATACAAAAGGGCTTTTGAGACCACCGATTGCTTCAGACTTAAAAAGCTTCCATGCAATTAACACAAGCTTTTTTAAAAACATGCTCCATCCTCATTTTGAAACCAAAACAAGACGAATTTCCAGTAAACATATGCAAAGTTGCACTTAAATGATATTAACAAACTATAATGAGACAGAATGGCATGTTAATGGCATATATCAGAAGAAAGATATTGAAATGAGGTATGAAAAAAAAAAAACATTCCCCAAATATATATAGTTGTTGATCACAGGCTCTTAAAGTCAATTTGTCAATTTTCAGGTCATCTAAACAAAGCATAATCCAAACACACTGCCCTATCTTTGCAATGCTTTTAACTTTAGTGGGTGTGTTTATATGACACCCAAAACATGTTGACTAATTGTGATTTTCTGTGTATATAAACCAAACTAAACACACAAGAAATGCACCTATATAAAGCACTCTAACATATGTCATTATGTTTCCAAATATTTCGTTTTTCGGCATCACAACACAGCATGAATCTGATCTGTTGTGACCCGCTTTACGAAACATGCACATTAATCCGGTCAACTTTATGTTTTCTGTGTTCATATAGACACTTGCCAACATAAGTGTGCATAAAATGAACATATATTAATGTTTCCATGTGTCATAACATAGCACCATCGCAACATTGAATGCACGAGTTTTGTTTTGACCTCCTTCAGCATAACATGCGCAAGTTAAAGCCCATGTTGCATGCACAGAAAAGCATGCAAGGAAAGAAATGCATTAGTGTCCTGAAGCTTTATTTTAAACACAAGAACAACAGCATTAGGTTTGATGTACCTCGGAACACAGCTCGGAGATGAGCGGTCAATCTCCCACGTTGCAAATAAATTCATAGGCACAGGCATGATGGGACCCAAACCCGCCGCACCCGAGCCCGAGCCCCCAGCCCCGGCCATGGTTGATCCTCCGGGCGCAGCGGCGGCGGCGGGTGCACCGACCCCCGGGTTCATGAAGGCGGCCCGGACCCCTCCTCTCTCCACAGCCGCGGCCATCACCGAACCGACGCTCAAGCTGGACTGCGATGGTCGAGGACCTCTCTTCTCATGCACACGGTCCAGACGGCTTTCTGCTGCTGCTCATCTCTCACAGACACAGATTTGCGATGGTCAGAGGCGGAGCTTCGCTTCAGAAGAAAATGTGGAGCAGATGCGATCTGCGGTCGGCCGACAGGCGGCGCTACATCACGGGCTCCGTTTCCAGTTCAGTGGGCCACTCGCTAACGAGTCGTTCTTCTGAGTGATTCAGTCGAACCGATTCGCGAACCGTTCGTACATAAGAGAGAACATCTGTTTAGGAATAATCCTGTAAGGTCAGCCACATGCTTGAATTTATTACCATAAACAATGCAACATTTGACAATATTATAATCCTATCACGAATAAATCAGTTATTTCTTCTGCACTGGCAGCTCAAATTCCTTGTGTGTGTAAACACACTTGGTAATAAAGCTCTTTTTGACTTCTGAAGAAAATATGGACGCTGTGACATTTATAAGGAAAAACACAATTAGACTCTCAGACAATATTAGACCAGTGATGGAATCAAACTGGAAAACATACATTAGCATACATTCTGAAAAACATACAACATACTAATTTCTAAAAGTTGAAACATAATGTTAAAAATAGTGTAGTGTAGCCAGATAAATATAAATACAAAAGAATGAAATAATTTATTATTATTATTTTTTTTTTTTAATATGAAAAAAATGAAAATTATAAGCAAAATGTTAATGTTGAAGTCTTAATTATGAATTTTCTCTCTGCCTTCTCTGTGGTCTAATGGGTTCAGGATCAAACCTGGCCTTCATCTGTTGTGCTGTAGGTTTGGTTAAACTGTACTTGTGCGCAGTGTCTGGATAAAATAATCAGAGAGGGCAGTTAGCCTTTATCCTTCAATAATTAAAGCAACTGTGTTTTAATTTTAGAATTTAAAGACTGTCATGAGTAAAGTGGCATAATTTGTTTATGTGTAGAGTCATGTCATGTGTAAAGTGGCATAATTTATACTTGCAGCACAATGACTCATATATTTGTGCATCATGAACAAACCCTGGCATTTTGCTTCCATGTTTGTGATAAAGTGAGATGCATCACATATCGTCTAGTTCACAGAGAAAAGTAATAAGTTGCAAATTATTGCTTAAGCTTTGACTTCCAGACAAATTACTCTTCCATTACCTGCATATTAATGCTGCAGAATGTTATTATACTGCTAACACTCACATACTGAAGGAACTGTAGCAGGAATGTGCGACCCAGTGATATTTGTAGATGTATTAATATCACTAATTTTATGAATTTTATGCAATTTTATGACCATCATGGGCCAAAGAGATGGGTAAACCCAAGGCCCTCTCATAGGCCCCTTATCATGTGCATGTTTTTGTTTGTTCTGTAACAAATGGTAGGGATGTAAATGATGGGTTAAATGTGGCGTGTTTGAGCGCTAACAGTGTGTGTGCACCCACAGCTCCTTAGCGGGTAAGAAAACTGAAACAATAAGGATGTATGTAAACCAGTGCTGCTCTGTCACACAGCCTGTGCAATAAGTTGGTCATTTTATGCAACAGAGCAAAATAAGTTGATTTGTGTACAGAGCAACAACAGGTTAATTAAGGTTAACTCATATTGTAGGATGCAATATGATTAAGACTACTGCTCCTTCTGAGTCACATGCATCAATCTGCATCTAATCTCACTTTTTGAATGTCCACCATATTGGGAGCCCATTGAATTGCACATCTTTGATGTCTTCCTTATCTAAAGCCCGAGACACACTGCACGATTTCCGGCTGTCCCAGACGAAGGACTGGCATCGTGAAACAATTGCGGTAATTTCTGATTCGCCACGATTGTTTCCCGATGCCAATCTTTCATCTGGGACAGCTAAAAATCACACCTGATTGAACTCATCAGCTCATTAGTAGAGACAGCAAGACCTGTGCTGTGTTGAAAATCACCCTATACCCTCATTCACTATTCCCTACAATAGTCCACTAATATAATCCATCTGAAGGAGTGAATAAAAACGAGCGAGTGAATTCGGAGACTGAGTTAGCTAGAAGAGCTGCCGGTTTTGAATAGTTTGTGTTTGCTGTTTAATAATCATTTGAAACTTAGCAAACTGGCAGCTCCAATAATAATGAAAAGATTTATCTTGAATTCTGTCATGGAAACTATGTATAAACCTCCATTAAACTATTTAAACCTGCAGTCCATAACTTTTTTTGGTTAAAGATGATCAAAATCAATATTTCAAAATATGATCCAAAATCAATATTTGAGCAAATGCATAACCAGCCAGCGTTCAAAACTATCGCCTTACTTTAGCCCGATTCACAACAGTTAGCTTATAATAATGTTTTCTAATTTGAGTGGTACCGGTAGGTTTTGGCGGGAAATTCGAGCATGGAACTGCGTCATTACATCACATCTGTAAACATGAAGAAGTTGTCCCGGCTACTAGGCTATCACATGTGAGGATCCTGCAGGTGGCAGTTCGTTTATAGCCTTTTCTCACAGCAGCTAGAATAATTAAATGTATTATTTTGATGGCGGATTGTGATCCAGAAAGGATTATGTGTTTATGAAACACATGTGAATGAAATTAAATTATATTCCAGTTTTAAATGTGCTTCTGATTACAAATTACACAAGATTTGTATTTTAAAGAAAGCCAGTTCGAAGGGAACATAGTTTGTTTTTTGGGTTAAAAGAATTTCTTAATATGAAATTCGAATGGCATGACAATTAGATATTAGAAGGTACAGAAATTTAAATCTACACGCTAATACACACTATACTCAGTCACGCAATGCTGATGTTATTAACATTAATAATTTGAGAATAAAGCATAACAATAATAATAATTTGCACGGTTTGATGTGATATGAGCAAACCGATCTTTAGATTAAATCACCATTGGTAGCGAGATTTATGGTAAAGCTTTTTTCCTCAGTTGGTCAGAACAAACGTGGCAGACTTGTTACTTACTTGTTCAGATGACAATATACGGTGAAACGTCTTATTTGGGTCATATATTCCAAGACGGCTAGAATCTGTGATTGCAAAATACAGTAAACATCCACACCGGTGCGGTGACTGACTGCCACATATTCACCTCAAAACATTAGATTCATCCGCGCTGGAGCCGTGCCGACTCACAACCCCACACAAGGAAAATAATTCCACAAAAACTGTAATTCCACGTTTTCAAACAGAGATGCCTTGGCTAAGAGGCAAAACTTACGAACTGCAGCTTTAATAATCAATATAAAAAAAAATATATAAAAAACGTATATCTGTATGATATTATGCTGTACCCACATTGGACCAGCGGTTTGGAAAATGGATGAATGGATGATTCAGCTGCAGGCACCGCCTTCTGGCGAGACGTGGGAATTCATTCAGCACGACCCTCACAGTGCATTATGGGTATTCTCTTGTACGCTCATTATTGTGGTGCATTATGGGATTGAATGAGTGTACTCAATAATGTCCACTATGGTTTCGGTTATGTTTAATCCCAATGCAGCCCTCTAGCTCCAACCCTAATCAAACAAACCTGCACAAGCAAATCAAGTTATTTAGGATTACTAGAAAGTTACTGGCAGGTGAGTTTGATCAAGGCTGGAACTAAGTGGACCTCGAAGGCTTGGATTGGACACCACTGCATTAGAGACATCAGACTTGCACTTACAGTGCAGCTTCCCTTTCAGAATCCAGAGTTTCATTTTGTGTCAAATAAGGGTGCAATTTTGGTGGAATTTAAGTAATGTCAACATCTTATTCTTTTAGACATCTAAGAATAAATGGACTGTCCACTTCCAGTTTTCATACAGAAAGAATGCTCTGTTTTGTGTGCAGATTGCCTGGAGGATTGTGACTTGCAGAAGGTTCATAATAGTTTTTATGGCAAACTGAACACCTACACTGTAAACCCGGATAAGTTCTACTAACTCAAAAAATTTGAGGCAACTGATTGCCGCTAATTTTTTAAGTTTTCAAACTTAAATATCATCAGTAAGCACCAGAGGTGGGTAGTCCAGGGGTCAGAAAGTAAAAGTCCTGCCATATGTTTATTCCACCCATGAACTCAGCTGCTGATTTCACCAGTGGAGGAACCAAGTCATTCCTTTCAAGTCACAAGCAAGTCTCAAGTCAAATCCCAAGTCCTCAAAGAGTTCAAGTTAATGAGATAATTAAGTGACTAATTAAATTATGATTGTGCATTAGTGATGAACACCTGATGTTATTGAGAATTACAGAGGATCAGATGTTGATGTTTTATTGATTCAAATGATGCCACCATCATGGAGATCAGTGTTTGCTTTAGCTGGGCTCTTGACCCTTTTACTAATTTAAAGTCATTTGCTTTTAAGCAATTTCAATTGTGTTTCACAATAAACATTAGTG
This sequence comes from Spinibarbus caldwelli, assembly GCA_039654775.1. Taxonomy (NCBI): domain Eukaryota; kingdom Metazoa; phylum Chordata; class Actinopteri; order Cypriniformes; family Cyprinidae; genus Spinibarbus; species Spinibarbus caldwelli. The sequence goes on along the minus strand of CM077230.1, from coordinate 32,592,654 downwards.
CTGAGTTCAAAGCTTTAGATAGCAAGTTAGCTTACTCTTTCTGCTTATAAAGCATTCGAATGAACATCATAAAGGTGTTTCTCTTTGGTTTATTGACTGACATTCAGCTATTACTGAACTGTGAAAAAGTTTCCTATTAAACAAATGCTACTGTAATGCTTAAATATTCAAAAAAAAAAAAAAAAAAGAACTGTATCAGCTCAGGCTTTTAGACATGAACACTTATCATACGATCCTCAACAGTGGTGACAATAATTATTCATGCTGCAGTGCATGATGGGAGTTTTTACTATGGTATTACCCAGCATGCACTGCAGCATGAAGCATTTTTTTGATTGTCACCATTGCTGAGATTCATATGCTGGCTCTTGATGTCTGTGTGTGTCTAATTAGAATAAGAGTTCAAATATGTATATGCATTACATACACTAGATTTCAAATTAATTTATTATAATTACTAGGGCAACTCTTCCCTTGCATGCTGTAGTTCCAGAGGGTTGGTTATCAAAACCTAAACACATAAATGAAATAAAAAATTATTTTGGATGTAATCAGGCCAGCCCCTTATGATTATTTCATCATATAAAAGCAGTTAATAGCTGATCAATGTACAGCACTGACTTCTCTGGTTTACAACAGCACATGCATTGCTCCAAAAAAAGATCTAACACAGGAGTCAAGGGTGAAGAGCCCAGCTAAAACAAACACTGATCTCCGTGATGATGGCATCATTTTAACCAATAAAACATCAACATCTGATCCTCTGTAATTCTCAATAAGAGCAGGTGTTCATCACTAATGCACAATCATCATTTAATTAGTCACTTAATTATCTCATTAACTTGAACTCTTTGAGGACTTGTGATTTGACTTGAGACTTGCTTTTGACTTGAAAGGAATGACTTGGTTCCTCCACTGGTGAAATCAGCTGCTGAGTTCATGGGTGGAATAAACATATGGCAGGACTTTTACTTTCTGACCCCTGGATTGTCCACCTCTGGTGCTTACTGATGATATTTAAGTTTGCAAACTTAAAAAAATAGAGGCAATCAGTTGCCTCAAATTTTTTGAGTTAGTAGAACTTATCTGGGTTTACAGTGTACCTGTCTTTCAAAACATACTGATCGAGGAGGTAGAGGGGCGAGATACAACCTCCCAGAGGATGCCTACTTGATAAACCTTTAGTGTTTTCCTCTCTCTTGCAGCTCACAGCTCCACATTTTGCTGTCTGCTCACCGTTTGTGTTTTACTGGTAGATTTCCTTGTACAAGATTAACCTGGTTTTCATGCAGCTCAGATGACCTTCAAATCAAAAGAGTTCTAGTGGAGCCAGGACTTCCTGAGGAGGCAGTTAAGGCTAACCAGCTCCTCCTAAATAATTATTTCCAAGAGACCTGGAAGTCAATGGACCTGAATGTCTGACATTTACCAGCATCAGTAACCCACATATCAGTGGTCAACCACTCAAGTCTTAGTGACATTTTGTGGATTTGTTTGTTTCTATCTGTGTACTGTTGCTTCTCTGTTGCTCTCTTTCTACATGAGGGACATCCACAATCCTGAAAATCTCTCAGTTCATTTGCCAAAACACCTCAACAGCTGAAGTTCAAAGACATCAAACTCAGTCTAAGGTGAGTGATGGAAAACAGCTATTTTAACCAACTATTTTGTCTCATTTGATTCAATTTGAAATGATATTTTCTAAAAATTAACTTGAAATCTTATCACCACATTCCCAGAGTTGCTAATGGTGTCTTTGTATTAATAGCACTAACTCACAGTTGTAAGTCATTATTTTCACAACGATTCTGATCTGTGATGCTTCTCAATAGACACCAAACATGTTTGTGTTTGTTTGTTTGTTTATTACTTGACAGGTGAACAGCTGAAGAATAAAAAAGGGAAGACATGTCCCTTCAAATAAGCAAAAGACAGGATATTGCTGGATATTGTTGTTTGTTTTCATTGTATCCTGAAATGCCATGCTTTGGCAATAAACTGATTATCATAAACAACGAATGTATTTTTCTAGGGAAATGGCATTACCATGGGATAAATTGTTGCAATTGTTAATTTGTCTTAGTATTTATTAATATTTATTTTGTAAGTGTAATCCTCTGGGCTTACGTTAAAACACCAAAACTATTTAACTACAGTGTGCTTTTCAGGGGTAAAAATATATTTGACCCAATATGTCCTAATAAATATATCAAACAGTATTTTCTTTTTTTTATTTCCATCACAAAAAAGTTACCCCAATATAAAAACTGAATCACTGTAAAAAGTTGCACCGTAAAATAACGGTAATCTACTGGCAGCTGTGGATGCCAGCATTGTACTGTTAATTTATAGCTCTCTAACGTTACAGCTCTTCATTTTTACAGTATGTTACCGTTATTATACCATGTGGTAACTCATTTCATTTGGGAAACCGATTGCTTCAAACCATCTGAATTAAAAAAAAGCTAGTGTTTATATGGTGTTAATACAGTGAACTTATTTCATTTGAGTCCACTAAGAAAAAATATTTCTTAATGTAAATCTGCAAACATTTAAAGTATAATAATAAAGCAACCACAAAATTAATTTTACTCAAATCTTTGAAGATTGTCATTAATTAGCATAGCACACATTTATGTACTAAAATGCTTAGTAAAAAGACTATCACTGTATCAGCAACTCCACAGTTACTGTCTTTAAATAAAGCAGCAGAACATCAGTGTTTGTGGCTCATCATTGACTGAAGCACAGGCTCTACTCTCCAGCACAATGGTGACCCACAAAACTAAATTAAACTAACAGATCTCTCTTGAGCAAAAACACATTAATACAGTTCAGATTAATATTTAATCTCCTTATCACTTAATGACTTTGCATAACTTTTTTTTTTTATAAACATTCACTAATATTTTAGTGAAATTAACTTGTTTTGTTTGGTAAATCTGACTGTTATGTTTTACAGTATATTACTGTTTTTTCCTTGAATTAACAGTAATCTACTGGCAGCTCTGGTTGCCAGCATGTTATTGTTTTTCTACAGTTTGTTGCCCTAAATTAATTACAGTTTATTACTATTAAATTACGTATCATGCTGTTTTTAGATGTCTGACAGAAATAAAGTCATTCTGGTTAGTAATGTGTGAAGCTGGTAAAACTGTTTGTAGAGTTGTTTAAATCTTCAGTTGATTTTATCTAAGGCTGTGGCTGAAGTCAGTTGTAGTTCTTGTGTTTGTCTTGTTTCTCTTTTCTTCAGTGAATCTGCTCGTTAACAGCATTTGTTCATCATTGGCTGAATTCACTAGTTTTCATTCTCTCTGTCAGGTGGACTGTATTAGTAAACTCATGTATGGAATAGTGAATGAGGGTGTAGAGTGTGATTTGAAACAATCTCTGAGTGTCAACTTTGAACACTGTTTATTCACGACATATAGCAGCAGGCTACTTTCTCTAAAATGACAAATATTACCCAGAATGTTTTAATGGAAAACAGCATGTTACTGTCCAAATTTGGCCGTTTTCTTTTAAAGCGATTTTTAACAGTGAGTGTACATTGGAAGAAAGCTTGGCAATACATATTAAAAGCAAAGATTTACCAAGATTTGTGAAATCCCAAAGGGGTCATAGTTAGATCTATTTTAAAACAGAGATCTATTTTAAAGTTATTCACATTTTACATATTTAATTTAATTTATTTAGTTTATTTATTACAGTATGTTTTATGTCAAACTCTCTCGTTGAGACTCGAGCACTCTGCTGGTAAACTGTGATCTTATCTCATGACTCCCTCTTGAGGCTGCATTAGGACTTAAACTATACCATGACACTGTCATATACTATTTTTAGAATTAAATTTAATGAATTGTATTATCATCTTCAGGCTTATATTATAATGTACTGTATAAAGAAAAAAAAAAAAGTCAAACCCACTTAAGTAAAAAAGTCTAAGTTATGTCATGATTTACATGTCTACTACGTATTAACAATATACAAAAGTTTCATGAAGATACAAAAAAATCTATCTATCTTCACTGTAAAAAATTAAAAAGTATTATTTTACAATATATTCCTGTATTCAGAAATGTACTGTGAAATCAAAGCATGCTGGGTAATTTTCTTACAAATGACTGAATGAACAGCAGAATGATGCTAACATCACAGTAATTTACTGCTCTTGTTTTACTGTGAATTCACATTATAAAGTTGTCTTTAACTGTTAAGTTGTCTTTGACCTTGCATATTCATATTCAAATTTCTGACTTAGTCATGTCAAAAGTATAACAAATGAAAACATTTATCAAAATGATGACAAGCTAGAATATGAAATAAGTTAATCGCCTGAATTTAGGATAGTCAATCAATTCTTCACATAAACATGAACATTTTATTTTAGCATTATTTTAGCAAGAAAATTAATCAATAACTTGTTTCATATTCATAACTGTTTGTGGATGGATCTTTTACAAATTTCTGAGAGTGCAGTTAGATACAAGAAAAGTCCCACTGTGAAATTACTGTGAAAGTAATGCAATTATTAACCTGGAATATACTATAATTTCATGCTAATTTTTTACAGTGCAGTTAATATGTCAAATCTAATTATTTAAAAAAAAAAATGTTCCCATGAGACTGGAAAAGTGTAGGCTGAATAAAAATTAATAACAAAAATCCTTCACATATGAAACTGCTGGATCAGTATCAGCATTAATGTCCAGGTGACAGTCTTGTTCAGGACGTGTTGTTTTGATTCACTTGTTTGGAGCTTGTGGAGTTTCCACTGTCAAATACTGTACAATATAGAGAAAGATAAAATACACTAAGATCTGCTTTAATACAAGATAATAAATGAAATCACTGAATGGAAAACTTACTATAGTTTCTCCAGTTTACAGTGTGGATCCTCCAGTAGAGCAGAGAGCAGCTTCACTCCTGAGTCTCCTGGTTTATTATATCTCAGATCCAGTTCTGTCAGGTGTGAGGGGTTTGATCTCAGAGCTGAACTCAGAGCAGCACAGCCTTTCTCTCCAATACTGCAGTAACACAGCCTGCAGAGAGTGAAGAACATGAATGATCTCTGAGATTGTGTTTAAGCTTTAGGGTGAGAGTGTGTTTGTGTGTGTTTGTATGAGCTCTGTTTTTCTCTCACACCAGGATCGGCGCTATAGAGTTTATCTCGCCAGCAGCTGAGACATTAATTTAAATGCACTCTTCCCACATGATGCCTGATTGTGATGCTGAACTAGTTTATCGTTTTCACTCTTCAAACCGTTTGTAGTACTATATAGATGATAATGTTAAAATAAAAGTAAAATTATAGTATAACTATGAACAGGGGTGTTGCTAGTGGGGGGAAAATGGTGACAGAGTGCATAGGGCCCAGAGGTCTGGGGAGCCCGCGATCGTCTACTGGCCATCGGGAGCACCGGGACATTCCATTCAAATAGTGGGCCGATCACCGAAACGAAGGAGACCTCCCCGATATTAGGCGCTGGTTTTAATTACAGCGCGTGCGAAACCGGATAAAGCAAATACTCCAAAAGCGCCAAGCAGCGCTACCCGATGCGTCCGCCAGCCGCGCGTCAAAGCAGAGCGGGATCAGTCTCCCGCACAGCGCCGCGCTTCTGCCACGATTCATAAGAGATAAACAGCGCGAGTCGCTTGATCCATTCAGATGTGACACAGAATTGTTATACAGACGTGTGATATGAGAACATTAAAGGGTCTGTAGTGATGCTGGCTGAAAACAGCCACGACAATGAGGTATACTGGAAAACACCAATAGGCTTGTCAATTTTAACACTTAACTTTTAACACAATATTAACACTGTACAAATAGCTTATGTGTTGGCAGAAATGTATTTATTATAAATGTGACTGTTATTACATATTGGGGAATATTTTAATTTCATAGAAGTTGTTTTCCTTCATGTTTAGTTTTTTTTTTTTAACTACAAATTGTATAGTTTATTATTACTTACTTATTTTTAAACCACATAACCATGGTAATGAGGACCATGGTTTTACTTCTTGTGACCACCATCTTACTAGTCAGCTAAACTCTGGATACTAAGCAAGAACTTCTTTCTTTTTAGATGTTTAGTTCTAATGAATTTTAATTGAAGTAAAATGTTAATTCAACAAGGGCCTGATTAAAGATAAATGTCAGTGTCCTATAAATTAGGTGCTTCTTATTTACAAATAATAAAGTTCTTAAAGGGAGATTCACCCAAAAATGAAAATTGTCATCATTTACTCAACATCATGTCATTCCAAACCTGTATGAATTTCTTTCTTCTGTGGAACGTAATTTGAGAAATTCAAGAATTTTTGTCCATACAGTAGAAATCAAGGGTAACCAAAGTGGTTTGGTAACATTCTATAAAATCTTCTTTTGTGTTCAACAGAAGAAAGTCATTTTGAACGACGTGAGGGTGAGGAAATGATGACAGAATTTATTAGCAGTAACTTGCCAGCAGTCTAGCTCAAAATCAATGCTTTACTGTCAAGTGCTTTTCTATGTGACAAAAATGCATTATTAAGTTTGTTGCATTAGTCGTGAATTCAGTAATATATCGTTTCTGTCCTGTTTTATTTATTAATTTATTTACTCTAATTGAAGGCCCTAGGACCCATCAAATCATTCAAGGGGGAATTTGTGGGAACATTATTTTAATGTTATTGCAACTCATCCACTCATTCCCCCCCACACACATCATAATGATTTCAGAAGAGCTCAGAATAAATCAAATATAATAGTTTATTTGTCAGGTAAGAATGAATCATGTTAATTACAATTAAAGAATAAGAATCCAAATCAGAGATAATAAATAGATAACATCAATTGCTCAAAGATGAATCTAAGAGTGAGAGGTGCAAACCTAACAGAGTATAAAATAGCATTTATGAATGCTCATATAAATACTCTTCAAATAGATTAAAATGTACAGAACTTGGTGCCACTGAGTACATGTAAATCTGTTATTCATGGACTGGAGCAAGACTTGTCAATCTGTCATTTTTATAATTATTTATCTGTATGTTTCATTTTTGCTTACACTTATGTAATCAAGTAAAAAGACGACAGAATTAAATTTTTTGGTGTGAACTATCCCTTTAACATGAAATATTTTTGTTTGTCAGTATTTTCACGCAGATTTTGTGTTCAATAATATAATAACACTCACAGTAGTTTCTCCAGTTTACAGTGTGGATCCTCCAGTAGAGCAGAGAGCAGCTTCACTCCTGAGTCTCCTGGTTTATTATAGTTCAGATTCAGTTCTGTCAGGTGTGAGGGGTTTGATCTCAGAGCTGAAATCAGAGCAGCACAGCCTTCCTCTCCAATACTGCAGTCACACAGCCTGCAGAGAGAAAGAGAAAAACAGATCAAATCAATAATTAATAGTCATGTGTTATAAAGGGTTGTTATTGAAACAAAGTAACACTATTCATCTCCATCTTTAATATAAATATACCAGATTTAAAAAATGTGTTTCCCTTTATAAAGTGATGTCAATTTTATTTAATGGTTTATCAGTCAAATACTGTGTGCATCTCTAATGAATACTCACACAAATCTCAATCACATTGTATTCATCCTGACTTTTTTTTCTTTCATTCAGTTGTCGATTCATGTCTTAATGACAGCCTGTGTTTAATATAACATATTATTTTTTGTTCCTTTATATCCACAACACATTCCTGCAACTCCTGCTGCAAACCGTAACAAGATGATTGCCTTATGATTTAGTTTGTTTTAATTTTATTTTGATGGTCCCTTTAACACATTCTGTTGACTATAAGTAAGGTTGCCCCTACATATCTACTGACTCTCATTAGAGTGTTAGTAGAGTACAAGTAGACTGGTAGGGTTAGGGTTAGAATAAGTTCACGTATTTACAAAGTTACTTATAGTCAGTAGAATATTTGTTAGGAGACCATCACAATAAAGAGTTAGCAGATATTAATCAGACAGTCTACTAATACTCTAATGAGACTTTGTTGACATTTAGGTGCAAAGTTACTAATTATAGACAGAATGTTCAAAAGGTACATCAAAATAAAGTGTTATCTTTAGTTTTCTAGACTTGAGAAGTGATTAATAAAGAGGAATCTATCTGTTCAGTAACAGAGGGATGATTAGTAGAGCTATGAATTGAATCAATCATGAAGTTCACATGTAACCTTCATATTTTAATGCATTTCTTAACATAAAAAAATGTGTGTGTAGTTTTTTGGTCATAGTGTCGTTCTGCTGCGTCTAAAGTGACTCCTGGCCAGTAGCTCATAAACAATTAGGCAAAGAGGGACTTGGGATTTGTGTGTGGTAGTTTAACCCCTTTAATCAAAAAATTACAGAATATAATTTCCGTCAAAGGTCTTGTTAATGTTTTCAGTTTTGTTCAAAGTCGTTAAATCAACAGTTTTTTAATGACTGAAGAATATAAAAAGGATGGTATTTGGGGTAAAAAAGCATCTTTACTGTTAACTAATGTGATAAATATCTGTCTGACTTTCCATTTGCTGACATGACATGATTATATTCATGTAGTCAACAGCATTTATTAAGTTTATTATTGTCCACCTTAGAGATAATCACCACATTTTTAATGAAAAATCCTATTTAAAAATATATCACTCACAATATATAATAAAATATTATATTTATTGAGAGTACTGTAAAGCCATATTAAGTTATAATGGGACCAAGCAGTGTATGAATCTTTTTAAAAGAAAATGTTCTGCATTTTTTAAATGCATTCTGCAATGTACTCAGTAAACAAAAGTAAATTATTTTATTTATTTATTTGTTTATTTATTTAAGGGTTTGAACTGAGGGTGAGAGGGCAACAAACAAAACCACTGCTACAGAAAACACATCTGAGTAATTTTACTTTTTACTCAATACCTTATAAGGGTTTTTCACACTTTAAATTGTTACCCCTGGGTCATCCTAAACCCTGGATAAACAGAATCCTGGGTTATCTGTAATCACGTTTCACACTGCTCATACTAAACCTGGGGTTAACTGTTAATCCTGGGTATTCATTAACAGACGTTTCACACTGTACCTTCCTAAACCCCGGGTTAACCTTCTTATTTGCATATTTGCGGTGTCACTGTCACTGATTGGACGAACAGCAGGCAACCTGTTTACATGGCTTTCCCGTGTCTTTCCAGTTATTAAAAACAACTTCGCCACGTATGTCTTTAGCTCAGCGAAGATGGAGGAACAGCTGATCCTAGCTGTACAGGGACAGCCATTTTTAAATAAATTTAGTAGCAGAGCTACTGCAAGTGATTTAGTGCTGGAAATACATTTATTTATCCTTTGTTGAAACTTCTGCATCTTCATGAAGAGCGCGGATCATGGTTGCTTAGCAACGGGAGACGCTAAGCACAGAATTTCTTTTAAGTGTGGAGAGACTAACGTTAGTGTTTACTTGTACAGTAGCGTAAGAATAATACCGTCTCCTCATCACTCCAGTTCACACGCTTTCCGTCTTTTGACATTTCTTTTACTTTTTTCTCACTGGCTGCTGTTTACATGACGCACGTTTCCTGTTACTGACGTGACATGAGCCTCGCTGCTCAAGCTCTGATTGGCTGTCTGTTGCCAAGCGTCCAGCAGCAACAAGCAAACACCGCTCCGTTTCACACTCAACAAACTTAGCACCGCAATGCGGGGTTAACCCTGCTCCGGAGTAGGATTTCATAACCCCGGGTAAAATGTGGTGCTAACACCGCTTTCAAATTACAGGTGTGAAACGTGTCCTGGTTTATTATAGTTCAGATTCAGTTCTGTCAGGTGTGAGGGGTTTGATCTCAGAGCTGAAATCAGAGCAGCCAGGGGCGGATATACCGGGGTGGCACGTGGTGGCAACTGCCACCCTAAGAAAAAGCTGTGCCACCCCACCTGCCACCCCAGACTTATCACAGAATAAAATATAAATGTAAGCAGTGTTTCATGTGCTACTTTTCAGCTGCGGCGATGACAGCGTAACGGAAAATAATGTGGAAAAAAACAAGTCTTTCACTAAACTGTGCACGATGGTTGCATGCGCACACAGCGCGCCCAGTGTAGGGGAAAGGGAAGTGGTATGTGGCCAAGTATAGTGACCCATACTTGGAATTTGTGCTCTGCATTTAACCCATCCATGTGCACACACACAGTAGAGCACCTGGAGCAGTGGGCAGCCAATGCTGCGGCGCCCGGGGAGCAGTTGGGGGTTTGGTGCCTTGCTCAAGGGTCTCACCTCAGTCGTGGTATTGAGGTGCTGGTTATTCACTCCCACCACCTACAATCCCTGTTGGACCTGAGACTCGAACCCATGACCTTCGGGTTACAAGTCCGACTCTCTATCCATTAGGCCACGACTGCCCCCAGTTGGTTAATGTAGTCGGCTTCATTAACAAATGACTCTTATGAACCTTATGAATGAGTTAAAACCACAAAGCGCAGCCTGTTCACTAACGAATTGTTTTTACATTTGTTCGTAAATCAGATACTGCTTCTCGGTTTATTCAGTAGTCCTCTGAGAAATCTAATCCCGTCTGGATATGTCTGAGATTCATCCCGTAATTGTTTGGTGATCTGATTCTCCGACCGCTTGCTCCACTTTCATCATGGATATAGGCCTTTCTGCCATATCAGACGAAACAATAACATGAAACCAATAAGAAGATGCCAACCACGAAAACTAATAGCAGAGTTAGGTAAGAATCTTGTATTGCAGTTTTCTCGATTGTTAACATAATATAGCTGATTTTAGTTGGCCCATTTTCCCAAACCATTAATTCAGTTCTCAAAACAAAGACACATTTCTCAAAAAGTTTAACAATAAGTAAGTTAAACATTAGGTAGCAAAACTGATTACACCAATCAGAATCTCTGCATCCTAACAACGGAGAGAGGAGAGAGCTGAACAAATAATATACATGGGTTTTATACTTACACATTCAGTATAACTACAGTACAGTAACAGTACATTAGATGATGGAAATTTCACTATTGTACTATATTGTGGTGCATACAAGTTCATATACAATTCTTTGGTATTTGAACTTTTCTAGTGTTTTTCATCTACTGCAAGATTACTTTACAGTAGTAAAATGAAAAATTATCTGTTCCCAAAAGTTCATTGCGGAATTATTATTATTATCTGTAATTTAATTTATGTTGTACACTGTAATAGACACTGAGCTGCAAAAATAATTCCTGAATCCTAATAAGAGTTTTTTGTTAAGTGTTATTGATCTCATGAGTTTTCACTGGGCAGGAAAGTCGTCTGTGTATTTGAATTGTGTGTAAGCATTTAAGAATACCTGTATATCTAGATTGAAAAGTTTGAAAGACAAATTTATGCTTGCTTGTCTTAAAGTCTTGTTGGTAGCACTTTAGAATACTGTTCCTTCATTAATGAATAACTACAGGAACAAGTGACTAATGCACTATTAACACTGTAGTAACTACTATTACCTAACAAGAAACTCTGATTAATGATTTGGTATGTAATAGCGCTCAGTTGAAACTGGTAGTTCACTATTATTTAATCAATAACTACTATATATATATATATATATATATATATATATATATATATATATATATATATATATATATATATATATATCCTGGAGAACTACTAAGAACTACTGTATACAAGTTCTTTATTAATGTGAATTATGCATAATGTACAATTAATTGTAAAATGAAGATCATGGTAACCCACTAGTAATGACTCAAGAATTACCAAATCCTTCTAAAGGAACTACTAATTACTTGGATCAGTATTCTAAAGTGAAAATCATCATAACTTCCTAATATTGACTGAGGTCCTTGTAAGCTTTTGAGGTATATGTAAGGTTTTGGATAGTAATGACTCATGTGTTACTACATCCTTCTGAAGAAATGACTAATTATTTGGATCAGTATTCTAAAGTGAAGATCACGGTAACCCACTAGTAATGATTTAAGTGTTACCAAATGTAGCAAAATGGATTACCAACCAAAACCTTACAAAAACCTCAAAAGTTTACAATGACTTCAGTAATTACTAGGGAGTTATCACGATCTTCACTTTACAATACTGATCCAAAAAATGAGTAATTCCTTTAGAAGGATGTAATACCACCTGAATACTTACTATCCAATACTTTACAAAACTCTCAAAAGCTTACAATGATTTCAGTCATTACTAGGGAGTTATCATGATCTTCACTTTAGAATACTGATCCAAGTAATTAGTAATTCCTTCTGAGGAATTTCATAATACTTGAGTCATTACTAGTGGGTTACCATGACCTTTACTTTAGAAGTAATTGTACATTATGTATTATTCATATTAATTACGAACCTGTATACAGTAGTTCTTAGGGAGGTATGAAAAAATAATAGTTACTGATTAGCTAACAGTGAACTACCACATTCGACTAAGCACTATCACTTACTAATTCATTAATCAGAGTTTCTTGTTAGTTACTAGTTGTTACTAGAGTGCTAATATTGCGTTACTGGTGTTCTTGTGTAGTTATTCATTAATGATGGAACAGTATTCTAAAGTGTTACCGTCTTGTTTAAGAAACATAAATAGTTTGGTCAGTTAGATGTTCTATATGTTTGCTAAAGTGTTGCTAGTTGGTTGCTAGGATATTCTGGGTGGTTGCTAGGCTCTTGCTATGCAGTTGCTGGGGTGTTGCTAGACTACTGATAGTGTGTTCTGGGTGATTACAGACATTCCCACCACTGATAATAACAGAAAATGAAACATTGTTTTCAAAACTGATCCAGTTTCAATACTTTGATATTATTGTATTTCTTTCTAATGTAAATTCAAAAGTGTTACTCTTAAACTTGCTCTTAAACTTGCACTAAAACGTGATTTATACCATCTAAGTAGCCTATGTAATATTAATAGAACCGCATGTCTTCTTTAATGATACAAGCTCAGAAACATTTATAACCTGTTGAAGTTTTTTATATAGTATTGACTTGGTGCCATGATGGATATTGAAATGTTGTTATTTATTTATTTTTATTTTTTTTATTATAACAGTATAGATGATTACTTAATGATAAGGCAATATTTGTCAACACAACTGTGCATGTCAGACAATAAATCCCCAAAAACTATTCATGGGGGGTTGTTTTGGTGTTGCCACCCCTCATAGACCCCATGCCACCCCTTTGCCACCCTAAAAATTATTTTCTAGATCCGCCCCTGAGAGCAGCACAGCCTTTCTGTGTAATATCACAGCTGGAAAGACTGCAGAGAAAATACAGAAAAAATAAAGATGAGTTAAGTTCATTCACTGTTTATCACAGACCCATGAATGAGGTGTCAAATCGACCGGCTCATTGAGGAGAGGAGTGCTGTATCTTTTCTAAGTGATCAGACCTACGATGTTCACACAGCGGACGAAAAAGCAGGCAAAAAAATCCCATAGACTTACAATGACGGAATGTTCATGAATTTGAATCTCAACTGTCACTTTCTCTCACACACACACACACACACACACACACGCACACGCGCACACACACACACACACACACACACTCACGCACAAACACAAACACACACAAGCACACAAACACACACACACAGAGTGACACTCACTCTGACCGGAGGTCATGAATCTCACGATCACAAACTCTCCAGTCTGAACTTAGTCAGAGGGTTCAAGGTTAATCTATACTTTAAGTCGGCCGCCTACTGCTTGCTCAGAACAAAAAGTGTAGTTTCGGTCACTTCAATACAACTTGCTTATTCAGTGACAGACAGAAATCAAAAGGACTCAAAAATCAAATGTAAAACAGCATTGCAAACTGTATAAATTAAAGATTAATCTTTATTAAAGCTACAAAAGCAATTCAATCAAGAGCAGTGAGTGATTTCTTTGTTGTTGCTGTTTGATTAATATTAAGAAAGTGCTGTCACTTTAAGAGAATGCACTGATAAAGTACGTTCAGTCGTCTATGTCTGCTATAGGATACTTACCAAGACGGGCATTTTGACACACTTTTTGTGTGAATTTGTCCATTCAAACACAATACTTCAGAGAGAGCTTAATATTTGTGCGCGTTCTGAGGCGCGGGTTTGCGCACTTCTGATGAGCGCGCGCACAAATCTTCTCACTGCGCGCACGAGCTCGCATCCTCTGGCTCTTAAATGTTTAAACTGGCAAAGCTTACACGAGTTTAGTTTAAACACAGATATCAGCGTGTGCTGTTCAGGTCTCACCTGTGCGCGCGCTATCAGCACCTGGATGATGACGGAATAAATGCTCATATTCCAGCATACTGCACTCACATTGAACAAGAGTGAATGGTTTGTCCACTTTTTTTTTTTTTTTTCCATCGCTGTTGTTGTAATGTACTGGGAAGCCAGAATTTGCATCCATTAACAGAAACATACATTAGCCGAACCCTGTTTTTTTTTACGTGTTATTTATAACAAACCATATTACAGATGCTTGTCAGATTTAAGTTGAACCGCGGTCCGAGCGCGTGCCCGACCGTGTGTGAAGAACCGTACAGTTTATTATTTTTTTTTTCGCGAACCGTGCCACCCCTAATTTAAACATTCATATGTTCTTTTTTGCGAACATACTTCGCAAAAATGTCACTGTAGATATTCTATACAACTTAAAAGTATGTAAAAGTATGTATATCTGAACTCAGTGATCTGAAGGCGGCTCGATGCCATCAGTGAATAGTTCCTCTGTCAGAACAAGCTGTTCAGAGCGTCTGATGCCCGTATCTACATGAACACCACTGATCCTCACAAACTACTCCAAAACACACGAGCATCTGTTATAAAACACTCGCTGTATTCAACTACGTGAATATACTGAGCTGTGTTCAAGCAGAAATATGATGTTATAGTGATCAGTGTGCTGAGAGCGCTCATACACACGGTTCGTTTGAGCATCAAATAACGGACACAACGCGCGCCTAATGCAGGATCCTGTATGTCACTGTGATCATCTTTACCTTGATTACAATCATCATCCATTAAAACTTTAGGCTACTAGTGTGACACTGGCTTCTTTTATCCAGCCGAGAGCTGTATTGTGTATCATATACTCATACAGCGGTTTTGAGCCGCCGTTCAGTCTGTATTTCACACAGCGTGATGAGAAACGGTTTGCTGCTCCGAAACACAGAATATCACAGAATACGTACAGAGGTGGTGCTGTTATTTATTTATATTTTACATTAGTTAACATATTAGTCATAACATTAGTGAATATATTATATATTATATGGTCATAATGTACTTCCCTGCATGTCGTTCCTGACCTGTATGACCTTCTTTCTTCTGTGAAACACAATAGATGAGATTTTTAATGTTGTTGGCAACCAAAGTTTGTGTATCACTGCTTTCCATTGTGTGGACAAAAAAAAACATTTCTCAAAATATCTTCTCTTATGTTCCACAGAAGAAAGTCACACTGTTTTGAAATGACTTGAAGATAAGTAAAGTGACGACAGTGAGTTTTAATTTTTGGGTGAATTATCCCTTTAACATGAAATGTTTTTGTTTTTCAGTATTTTCACACAGTTTTTGTGTTCAATAATATAATAACACTCACTGTAGTTTCTCCAGTTTACAGTGTGGATCCTCCAGTAGAGCAGAGAGCAGCTTCACTCCTGAGTCTCCTGGTTTATTATAGCTCAGATTCAGTTCTGTCAGGTGTGAGGGGTTTGATCTCAGAGCTGAAATCAGAGCAGCACAGCCTTCCTCTCCAATACTGCAGTAACACAGCCTGCAGAGAGAAAGAGAAAAACAGTTATAAAGTTATTAATAGTCCTGTGTTAAAAAGGTTTGTTACAGAAACAACGTCACACTATTCATCTCCATCTTCAATACAAATATGTCTGATTTAAAAAGTGTGTTTTCCTTTATGAAGTGATGTCTATTCTATTTAATGGTTTATCAGTCAAATACTGTGTGCATCTCTAATGAATACTCACACAAATCTCAATCACATTGTATTCATCCTGACATTTATTTCTTTCATTCAGTTGGCGATTCTTGTCTTAATGATAGCCTGTGTTTTATATATTATTTTTTGTTCCTTTATATCCACAACACATTCCTGCAACTCCTGCTGCAAACCGTAACAAGAGGAAAATGCAACAGATTTATTCTAACACTAGTCTGTCTTATGATTTATTTCTCTAGACTTGAGAAGTGATTAATAAAGATCTGTCTGTTCAGTAACAGAGGGACGGATGATTAGTAGAACTATGAATTGAACTAATCATAAAGTTAACACGTAACCTGAGCAATTTAATACATTTCTTCACATAAAAATATGTGTGTGAGTTTTTGTTCATAGTGTCGTTCTGCTGCGTCTAAAGTGACTCCTGGCCAGTAGCTCATAAACATTCAGGCAAAGAGGGACTTAGGACTCGTGTGTGGTTTACAATGGGGCTAAAGGTGGACTCATGCAAAAGACTCATTTATAGTTATTACAGACTTATGTAGCAAATGAGCATCAAAAAAATACAGAATATACTTTGAGACAAAATTCTTGTTAATGTTTTCAGTTTTGTTCAAGGTCATTAAATCAACAGTTTTTTTTAATGACTGAAGAATATAAAAAGGATGGTATTTGGGGTAAAAAAGCATCTTTACTGTTAACTAATGTGATAAATACCTGTCTGACTTTCCATTTGCTGACATGACATGATTATATTCATGTAGTCAACAGCATTTATTAAGTTCATTATTGGCCACCTTAGAGATAATCATTTTTAATGAAATAAATTTTTAATGAAACATCGTATTTAAAAATATATCACTCACAATATATAATAAAATATTATATTAATTGAGAGCACTGTAGAGCCATATTAAGTTATAATGGGATCTTCAAGCCGTCTAAGGCCCCGTTTACACTAGTGCGTTTTCATTTTATAACGCATAACTTTTGCTACGGATACGCCTATCGTTTACACTACTCTGGTGTTTTCGAGGTCAAAAACGGAGACTTTTGAAAACGCTGCAGTCCCCGTTTTAGTTTGAAAACTCTGGGGCTGCATTTCAGTGTAAACGGACCAAAACGGAGACTTTTGAAAACGATGGCGTGGCTGCCCACATTCACTCTGCGTATCCTTGACGACCGTGTAAACAATAACATCATGCTCGTTGTTGTAGCCATAGATGTGTGTTGGTAGATTGCTCATTCGACCGCTCCAGGCACGTAGACGCGTCTGCCATCTAAATGAAAGGGAATCTACCTATACATATCTATGGTTGTACCTGCATGAATGGTCACGTGACATGCGTTTTAGGTTGTGTAGTGTAAACGGAGATCGTTTCTGAAACGCAGCGGAAACGCCAGTGTAAACTGGGATCGTTTTCATTCTAAAACGCCATTTTAAAACGAAAACGCACTAGTGTAAATGGTGCCTAAGAATCTTTTTAAAATAAAATTTTCTGCATTTTTTAAACGCATTCTGCAAAGAAAAGTAAATTTATTTATTTATTTAAGGGTTTGAACTGAGGGTTAGAGGGCAACAAACAAAACCACTGCTACAGAAAACACATCTGAATAATTTTACTTTTCACTCAAAACCTTATAGTTACTGAGATGTGAAGAGACTCACTGTAGTTTCTCCAGTTTACAGTGTGGATCCTCCAGTAGAGCAGAGAGCAGCTTCACTCCTGAGTCTCCTGGTTTATTATAGTTCAGATTCAGTTCTGTCAGGTGTGAGGGGTTTGATCTCAGAGCTGAAATCAGAGCAGCACAGCCTTTCTCTCCAATACTGCAGTAACACAGCCTGCAGAGAGAAAGAGAAAAACAGCTAAAATCAATAATTAATAGTCATGTGTTATAAAGGTTTGTTATTTTGTTATTTGTTTTGCCATAAAATGATGTCTATACTATTTAATGTTTTTTTCAGTCAAATACTGTGTGCATTTCTAATGAATACTCACACAAATCTCAATCACATTGTATTCATCCTGACATTAATTTCTTACATTCAGTTGTTGATTCATGTATTAATGACAGCCTGTGTTTAATATAACATTATTTTTTGTTCCTTTATATCCACAACACATTCCTGCAACTCCTGCTGCAAACCGTAACAAGAGGAAAATGTAACAGATTTATGCTAACACTAGTCTGTATTATGATTTATTTCTCTAGACTTGAGAAGTGATTAATAAAGATCTGTCTGTTCAGTAACAGAGGGACGGATGATTAGTAGAACTATGAACTGAACTAATCACAAAGTCAACACGTAACCTTAGCAATTTAATACATTTCTTAACATAAAAAATATGTGTGTGATTTTTTGTTCATAGTGTTGTTCTGCTGCGTCTAAAGTGACTCCTGGCCAGTAGCTCATAAACGGTGACTTGAGACTCGTGTGTGGTTTATAATGGGGCTAAAGGTGGATAGGGCTGTGACGGTCACCGTGACAACCGGCGATAGTGCACGTGACGTCACACACTTTATAACAAGCATAATGCAAAGTTTTGTATACAAATATAATAAGATAACAGTTGCCAATTGTATTATTTAGACTATAAGTCACAAATTACCTCAAACGCCATACACAGCGTTTCCTTTAGATTGGCAGGTTTGAGCGCAGGAAAACACAGTTTATTCTGCATTCAGCAAATTTATTTCGTGTTCAGCGATGGACCTTGTTGGGAAACCAAATACTACATCACTGATCTGGAATCATTTCCATTCATGTCACCCGTCCGCGTTTGTACAAGTGTCTTCAAGTTCACGTGATCGCAAAAGCCCGGCTGGTCAGGTGTGTATTGGTGAGGCTTTCTCCAAACGAGCCAAATACAAACGAGACAGCGATCAATGTAAGATGCTACCAAGAAATGTGGCAGAAATGTGGCAGCATACGCCGTGATTCCTGTTCCACACAGAGAGCGCGTGCAGACGAGGAGTTAACGCTCCTCTTGCTCGGTGGAGGAACAGAACCGTGTCTAAACCGGACGAGACTTTGTGTCAGTACGTGAAGTAGTTTACTGTGAGGATTTGTTGTGTCATGTCACAGCACTCAAATACACAGCATCACTGAATATAATGGTCATAATTTACTTCCCTGCATGTCGTTCCTGACCTGTATGACCTTCTTTCTTCTGTGAAACACAATAGATGATATTTTTAATGTTGTTGGCAACCAAAGTTTGGGTATCATTGCTTTCCATTGTGTGGACAAAAAACATTTCTCAAAATATCTTCTCTTATGGTCCACAGAAGAAAGTCACACTGTTTTGAAATGACTTGAAGATAAGTAAAGTGACGACAGAGTTTTCATTTTTGTGGTGGACTATCCCTTTAACATGAAATGTTTTTGTTTGTCAGTATTTTCACACAGTTTTGTGTTCAATAGTATAATAACACTCACTGTAGTTTCTCCAGTTTACAGTGTGGATCCTCCAGTAGAGCAGAGAGCAGCTTCACTCCTGAGTCTCCTGGTTTATTATAGTTCAGATTCAGTTCTGTCAGGTGTGAGGGGTTTGATCTCAGAGCTGAAATCAGAGCAGCACAGCCTTCCTCTCCAATACTGCAGTCACACAGCCTGCAGAGAGAAAGAGAAAAACAGTTATAAAGTTATTAATAGTCCTGTGTTAAAAAGGTTTGTTACAGAAACAACGTCACACTATTCATCTCCATCTTCAATACAAATATGTCTGATTTAAAAAGTGTGTTTTCCTTTATGAATTGATGTCTATTCTATTTAATGTTTTTTTCAGTCAAATACTGTGTGCATCTCTAATGAATACTCACACAAATCTCAATCACATTGTATTCATCCTGACATTTATTTCTTTCATTCAGTTGGCGATTCTTGTCTTAATGATAGCCTGTGTTTAATATAACATATTATTTTTTGTTCCTTTATATCCACAACACATTCCTGCAACTCCTGCTGCAAACCGTAACAAGAGGAAAATGCAACAGATTTATGTTAACACTAGTTTGTCTTATGATTTAGTTCTCTAGACTTGAGAAGTGATTAATAAAGATCTGTCTGTTCAGTAACAGAGGGACGGATGATTAGTAGAGTTATGAACTGAACTAATCACAAAGTTAACATGTAACCTTAGCAATTTAATACATTTCTTAACATAAAAATATGTGTGTGAGTTTTTGTTCATAGTGTCGTTCTGCTGCGTCTAAAGTGACTCCTGGCCAGTAGCTCATAAACATTCAGGCAAAGAGGGACTTAGGACTCGTGTGTGGTTTATAATGGGGCTAAAGGTGGACTCATGCAAAAGGCTCATTTAAAGTTATTACAGACTTATGTAGCAAATGAGCATCAAAAAAATACAGAATATACTTTGAGACAATATTCTTGTTAATGTTTTCAGTTTTGTTCAAGGTAATTAAATCAACAGTTTTTTTAATGACTGAAGAATATAAAAAGGATGGTATTTGGGGTAAAAAAGCATCTTTACTGTTGCTATAAATATCTGTCTGACTTTCCATTTGCTGACATGACATGATTATATTCATGTAGTCAACAGCATTTATTAAGTTCATTATTGGCCACCTTAGAGATAATCATTTTTAATGAAATAAATTTTTAATGAAACATCGTATTTAAAAATATATCACTCACAATATATAATAAAATGTTATATTAATTGAGAGTACTGTAGAGCCATATTAAGTTATAATGGGATCTTCAAGCCGTCTAAGGCCCCGTTTACACTAGTGCATTTTCATTTTATAACGCATAACTTTTGCTACGGATACGCCTATCGTTTACACTACTCTGGTGTTTTCGAGGTCAAAAACGGAGACTTTTGAAAACGCTGCAGTCCCCGTTTTAGTTTGAAAACTCTGGGGCTGCATTTCAGTGTAAACGGACCAAAACGGAGACTTTTGAAAACGATGGCGTGGCTGCCCACATTCACTCTGCGTATCCTTGACGACCGTGTAAACAATAACATCATGCTCGTTGTTGTAGCCATAGATGTGTGTTGGTAGATTGCTCATTCGACCGCTCCAGGCACGTAGACGCGTCTGCCATCTAAATGAAAGGGAATCTACCTATACATATCTATGGTTGTACCTGCATGAATGGTCACGTGACATGCGTTTTAGGTTGTGTAGTGTAAACGGAGATCGTTTCTGAAACGCAGCGGAAACGCCAGTGTAAACTGGGATCGTTTTCATTCTAAAACGCCATTTTAAAACGAAAACGCACTAGTGTAAACGGGACCTAAGAATCTTTTTAAAATAAAATTTCTGCATTTTTTAAACGCATTCTGCAAAGAAAAGTAAATTTATTTATTTATTTAAGGGTTTGAACTGAGGGTGAGAGGGCAACAAACAAAACCACTGCTACAGAAAACACATCTGAATAATTTTACTTTTCACTCAAAACCTTATAGTTACTGAGATGTGAAGAGCCTCACAGTAGTTTCTCCAGTTTACAGTGTGGATCCTCCAGTAGAGCAGAGAGCAGCTTCACTCCTGAGTCTCCTGGTTTATTATAGTTCAGATTCAGTTCTGTCAGGTGTGAGGGGTTTGATCTCAGAGCTGAAATCAGAGCAGCACAGCCTTTCTGTGTAATATCACAGCTGGAAACACTGTAGAGAAAATACAGAAAAAATAAAGATGAGTTAAGTTCATTCACTGTTTATCACAGACCCATGAATGAGGAGTCAAATCGACCGGCTCATTGAGGAGAGGAGTGCTGTATCTTTTCTAAGTGATCAGACCTACGATGTTCACACAGCGGACGAAAAAGCAGACAAAAAAATCCCATAGACTTACAATGACGGAGTGTTCATGAATTTGAATCTCAACTGTCACTTTCTCACACACACACACACACACACACACACACACACACAGACACACTCACACACACACACTCACACACACACAAGCGCTCACATATATGGCAATGTTGCAAAGTTCATCAATTATGAAACAACTTCAATTTCAGCTATAAAGCCGCTCCACAAAAGACAACTGTGTTATTATTCAGATAAAAATTCAGATTCAGATTCAAAATATAACTTGGCCCAAAAGTTGAAAATCTGTATGCATTTTGCTGCTATTTTGCAGATAAACTGTGTATTTGGCAAAAAACACAGAAATAAAATCTTCACATGCACACTTCAAAGTTTTGGGAGTGACTAAATTATCATTCCTTAATGCAATCCACGATGAAGTGACATTGACATTATGACATCTCACAGCTGTTAACAAGAAAAGTGAATTAAATGTCATTCAATATATACTATATAATGCATACACTATATACTATATATATATATATATATATATGTAATGCTATTTTTTGACTGTAAAATATAAAGCACCAGCTAATAGATAGTTTAATATCCACTTGCTTTGATAGAGGCTACAACTTGAATAAAACCATCACTCCAGTTGATATTTTCACTGTAAAACAATTGCATTAAACCTTTATTGTGCTTCTAGTAGAGTCTAAGATATTGACCCTTTTTTTTATCTGATAAGCTAATGATTAGCAGCTATCCCGAGTTATCGCTAAGTTTATAGGTGTTGTAAGTGATTTATTTTGGGATTATCACAATAAAATATCTTTACTGTCAGATATCTGTAATAAGTCTCTCTATGACAGCCCCAGGCTATGTAAACAGTAGAAAAGGAGCCAGAAGAGCAGCATACACATTTTTAACCAATCACACATCACTTTATATGATTGGCGACATCAGATTTTCCTGCATGGTTATTATCTTTAAAAATACAACTATTAAAAACATTTTTATTTATTGAAATAAAGCTGAAATAAAAAATATAAATATATGAAAAATTTAAATTAGGAAAATTAGGATTGCTAAAAAATAACTAAATAATACCAAAATAAAAATAATACTTAAATAACTAGAGAAGCTGTGTGAGAAGATACGTGTCGTCTGCACAAACGTTTGCTGTGATTTTGTGAAATGTCTTAAGTGCTATAAATTACTGTTTTCTTGTTTTGTTTTGAGCAAAAAGAAAGAAAAAAACCGTATGTTATAACATTTTAGCACCTCCAAATCCATGAATATTTCATAATCTTCTTTAAATAGTCATAATATTTTGACTAAAATATGACGAGTAAATTTACACTGCAATATATTAGCTAATTAATAAACTGACAATATTATTTATAAGAAGTATAATAACTTATAAAACAACAACCAGGAACAATCAGTTCACAGCTCTCTTGTAAGCAGCATATATTGTTAAGAGAATGAGAGTATAATCCAAATGTGTTTATAGAGATTGATTAATATAAGTGTTTATAGAGATTGTGTTTATAGAAAATAGTGAATTGTTTCATGAATTCTGTGTTAGTATTCGAGAAAAACTGTAAGACAGCATATTAGAAAACAAAAACATCTGGACAATTTTTGGGACAAGATTCACAGATTTCAGTGTACACTGATTGTATAAAACTACACTGTCACTACATCATAGTTATATGAAAGTGTTATAAGCATTATTTCTGTTCAAAAGTATGGAAACTGATTTTTATAAATAAGCTTCAAATAGGTCTATTCCTTATCCTGTGGCTCTCTCTAGTGGACAACATTTGTCAGGAGTCCGGGTCCTGCGTTTCTCCCTCTCACCACCAGAGGTCACTATCTCCCGGATTCAATTCCCCAAACTCCACTCACCTCATTACTGAGTCATTTGCCCCAGCTGTTTTCCTGATTGCTTTCCCTTTTTAGGCTTCCTGTGTTTTCTGTTCGGGGCTTGTTTGTCTCACTTTTGTGCCAGGTATGCCTGTGATTTCTGTCTGCCCTGTGCCCCGTGTATGTCTTGGTTTCAGTGGTTGTGTTTGCTCTGGCTTTTTCCCCTTCGGGGTGGTTTCATTTGTGTTTTGGTTTATTTTGTGATTTGTAAATAAAGGAAACACCCTTTGCCAGCATTTGAGTCTTCGTCTCTCCCGTTCCGTGACAAGCATTAATATCACAGCTTTTAGCCTCAGGTTATGTTATCACACAGGCTTTGATAATAAAATAAACTGCATAAATAACTACCTATGAGTGTTTTTTCACTGTTTATAATTCACTTACCAAGGAATATCACCTAAAAATCAAAAGAAAATCATGTAGCCCTCTTCAGCGACTAACATGGAGCTTTTCTCCAAATATATTCACAGTAACCATTTAAATAAAATATTAGAATATAATAAATGTTAATCAGAGCACATGTGAACTTACTGGTAATAATTAATGCATCACGGCACAGTAGACCTAACTTCTGAAAAGTAGATAATTGTATGATTAACAGATGTCTATTATTTCAGAGTTCAGGATTTTTTTATTTCACGTCATACAGCTGCTCATTACTGGAGCAGTTTTTTGTTGTCTACTCTACATGTTCATATGGATAGCCTAATTTATTTATAAATAATTAATAAATGTTTATACATAGGCCTATTTGAATATGTTTTGTTACTGGTCTACCGCAGTTTGACACATTTTCGTCAAATGTTATGGTCTATTATCTATGTTCATGTGTTGATATCTGCTGAAGCCTTATGATCACAGTCATAGAGAGACAGATGTGTAATTCAGGTACTGTTATCATGATCATTACCACCTTAAAGCCTTGCTTGGAGAAAAACAGAGGAGAAAACCAAATGATTATCAATGTACTTATTCACACATACGTTATTCACATGTATGTTATCCAGATGTTAATCCACACGTACTTTCCAGACACAAAGTAAAAAAATCCTTTCTTTGCTATGAGACTTTGGTTTGAGTGCAGCTCCGACACGTGACCGTGACGTCTAACGTCTCATATCTTACGTCTGACGCCTGAATACTGTGGGATTTTTGCCAGACGGCTGGCGAGTGTATACACATGAGTTCTCCTGTCAGTTTGCTTAGAGAGTAGAAAAAACTGCAGTTATCACACCCCATACACACACACACACACACACACACACACACACATTGTTTTTGTGAATTGTGGGGACTCTCCATAGGCGTAATGGTTTTTATACTGTACAAACTGTATTTTCTATCGTCCTACACCTAAACTTAGCCCTCACAGGAAACTGTGCACTTTTACTTTCTCAAAAAAACTCATTCTGTATGATTTATAAACGTTTTAAAAAAATGGGGACATGGGGAAATGTTCTGATAAGCAATGTTCCCACAATTTTCTTTTTTTTTTTTTCTTGCTGAGCAAAACTTTTCTCTATTGGGCGGACATTTCAGGCACCTAAAAGCATGCTTTATACCTTGTACAGCGCACACACAAAAAAGTGTGTAACTTTTAACTTTAATGTGCTATTTATATTTGATTTGACTCTTGATGTAAGTAGAAGATGTACATTTTAGGTTTCCTGAGAAAACATTTTTTACAGTATAATACACTGCCGTTTAAAACTTTTTGTTTTTTAAAGAAGTGTTTTATGCTCATCAAGGCTGTATCTATTTGATAAAAAAATAATAATAATGAATATTATTTCACAAAATAATATTGTGAAATATTGTTTCAATTTAAAATAAAAGTTTCTATTTTAATTTATTTTAAAGTATAATTTATTCCTGTGATCAAAGCTGAATTTTCAGCATCATTACTCCAGTCTTCAGTGTCACATGATCCTTCAGAAATCATTCTGATATTTTTAATCAATGTTGGAAACAGTTGTGCTGCTTAATATTTTTTGGGACCTGATATTTTTGATAAATAAAAAGTTAAAAAGAACAGTGTTTATTCAAAATAGAGATTTTGTGTTACAATATACACTATTCAAAAGTTTGGAGTCAGTAAAAAAAAAAAAACTTTCTTTTTTAAAGAAACTTTAAAAAAGTTTAAAGAAAGTTAATGAGACTTTATTCAGCAAGGATGTGTTAAATGGATAAAATTGATAGTAAAGACATATTGTAAGAAAAGATTTCTATTTTGAATAAATGCTGTTCTTTAACTTTTTCTTAATCAAAGAATCAAAGAAAACAGTAACAGGTTCCAAAAAATATTAAGCAGCACAAGAGTTTCACTGTAAATCAGCACATTAGATCAGCAACACTGATAATAAATCAACACATTAGATCAGCAACACTGATAATAAATCAACACATTAGATCAGCGACACTGATAATAAATCAACACATTAGATCAGCGACACTGATAATAAATCAACACATTAGATCAGCGACACTGATAATAAATCAGCACATTAGATCAGCAACACTGATAATAAATCAACACATTAGATCAGCAACACTGATAATAAATCAACACATTAGATCAGCGACACTGATAATAAATCAGCACATTAGATCAGCGACACTGATAATAAATCAGCACATTAGATCAGCGACACTGATAATAAATCAACACATTAGATCAGCAACACTGATGATAAATCAGCACATTAGATCAGCAACACTGATAATAAATCAACACATTAGATCAGCGACACTGATAATAAATCAACACATTAGATCAGCAACACTGATAATAAATCAGCACATTAGATCAGCGACACTGATAATAAATCAACACATTAGATCAGCAACACTGATGATAAATCAGCACATTAGATCAGCGACACTGATAATGAATCAACACATTAGATCAGCGACACTGATAATAAATCAGCACATTAGATCAGCAACACTGATAATAAATCAACACATTAGATCAGCGACACTGATAATAAATCAACACATTAGATCAGCGACACTGATAATAAATCAGCACATTAGATCAGCGACACTGATAATAAATCAACACATTAGATCAGCGACACTGATGATAAATCAGCACATTAGATCAGCAACACTGATAATAAATCAACACATTAGATCAGCGACACTGATAATAAATCAACACATTAGATCAGCGACACTGATAATAAATCAGCACATTAGATCAGCGACACTGATAATAAATCAGCACATTAGATCAGCAACACTGATAATAAATCAACACATTAGATCAGCGACACTGATAATAAATCAACACATTAGATCAGCGACACTGATAATAAATCAACACATTAGATCAGCGACACTGATAATAAATCAACACATTAGATCAGCGACACTGATGATAAATCAGCACATTAGATCAGCGACACTGATAATAAATCAACACATTAGATCAGCAACACTGATAATAAATCAACACATTAGATCAGCGACACTGATAATAAATCAACACATTAGATCAGCAACAATGATAATAAATCAACACATTAGATCAGCGACACTGATAATAAATCAACACATTAGATCAGCGACACTGATAATAAATCAACACATTAGATCAGCAACAATGATAATAAATCAACACATTAGATCAGCGACACTGATAATAAATCAACACATTAGATCAGCGACACTGATAATAAATCAACACATTAGATCAGCAACAATGATAATAAATCAACACATTAGATCAGCGACACTGATAATAAATCAACACATTAGATCAGCGACACTGATAATAAATCAACACATTAGATCAGCATCACTGATAATAAATCAACACATTAGATCAGCGACACTGATAATAAATCAGCACATTAGAATGATTTCTGAAGGATCATGTGACACTGAAGACTGGAGTAATGATGCTGAAAAATCAGTTTTGATCACAGAAATAAATGATATTTTAAAATATAGGTATTAAAATAGGAAACCAATATTAGATATTGCAATAATATTTCACAATATCAGTTTTTTTTTTGTTTTGTTTTTTTTTGTTTTTGTTTTTGTTTCTGAATTTTTGAAATAAATACAGCTTTGATGAGCAAGAGACTCCATTAAAAAACAAGGTCAATTATTTATTAGGTTTATAATGTAGGCCAAACATAATATAATATCAAAACAAACTAAAGCATTTAAACTGAGAGAATAGAATAGAATAGAATAGAATAGAATAGAATAGAATAGAATACTGAAGCAAAACTTAAACTGAGATCTGTAAGTTAAATATTTTCAGAAACGTGAACGTGAATTCTCATATAGTTATCTAAACATCGCTATGAACAGTTTGCACAATACAGCTGTGTGTGACTGTAAATGTCTGAGTTTTGTTATCGTTCTGTGCTCATCCTCCGCTATTTCCAGCACTTAATCAAGCCACTCTTCTTTAATACATGAGCACGTGGCGCTGGCTCTTGATTTGAGCTGTTTCATCCTCAAACATTGAAGTATTTCTACATCGACTCATTCTCTTTCTATGAAACCTGTGAACCGCATTCACCTCTATAGCTCTATAACTCTATAGCGGCACCAGCTCTATAGCGGTTTGACCGAGCATTGCAATTCTTTCGCTTTTTCTAGAATTCAATCAAATGACTTTCCTAATAAAGTGGGGGAACTATGACGTCACTTTGTAGGCGGATCGGCTGTTAGCATGAAACTGGTTCCTCGACAAAATGCCAATAGGATTTTTCCACAGGCTTTTGGATTATCACAAAAAATATGATCTGTGTTCAATCATAGTTCATGAAACTTACATGTTTTGTCGATAAAACTAATCTTTACAAAATAATATAACTTTGATGAATTTTGAAGCCTAAATAAAAGCGCCAGAACTTAAAAGCTAAGCTTAGGCTATAAACGAACTACAGCACCACGGTCGCTCGCCTTCAGCGTCACCACCAGCGCGCTCCCGACAACTTTCTCAAACTTATTATTAACATGTTCAGAGAAAGGATTTACACTGCATATGAATTTTAATCCACGCTACATGAACCTTTTCATATAAACTCGAATAAATACAAAACTAGAGCCAAACTAAAACTGAAATGAGACATTAGGAATAAATAGTATGAACCCAGAGTCTCTGTATCAGTAGGAAAGCGATAAAATGAGCATCTTCCCTCTGAAGACTTGTGTTGCATTTTCGGGCAAAGCAAAAAAAAAAACATTGTTGAACAACAATGTAAAATGCGGGAAACTATTCACTGGTTATTCTACAATTAATTGTATTACAAATTATACTATGGAAAATACTATAAATTGATAAACTGTTCGGCGTGATGATGTTTAATGTCTCCGACAGCGCCTGTAGTCCCATTTAGAAACTTGTTAGCAACCGTCTTTTTTAAGAAACATAACAGTTTTAAAAAAATCAGGAGTGGGGTGTAACTGGTGTGTTTTATGTCGTAGAATAAAACGTGAAAGTATCTTGAGCCTGTCTGAACAATGGGCCTTATTTTGGGGATTTAACCAAAATCCCATTCAAAAAACCCATTGACTCTGTGACGATGGAACCGGAAGTGCTAAAATGCAAACTCGCTTCCGGGTTTTTGCCTACAAAGTGACATCATAGTTCCACCACTCTATTCATTTTTGCGCGTGCGCGGCACATTATTTCTTCTGCGCGGCCGCAGCTTAGAGGGAATATTGGTCATAAGTCACCTTCTCCTTGTAATACCCATGTCATTATACAAATTTATGTCCTCATTTGTCACAAAAACGCACGCGAACACACACACACACACACACACACACACACACAAACAAACTCAAAGAAACATTTTTTGATTTTAATCCAATATTTGTAATATCAGAGAGTCACAACTATGTTCCTGGAGACACCTCAACTTTGCACAGTTTGGATGAATCTCTCTTATCAAACACACTTGATTCAACACTTCAGGTCATTAGTAGAGCGCTCTGTGATGTTAGCTGAGTGAGTCAAATAAGAAAGACCTCAAAATATACAGAAACAGTGTAGAGAAACACAGGCCTACTGTACACAATAAAGTCAATAAAACAAAGACACAGTAAAATACTCACTCAATCTTTCTAGATGCTTTGATCACTGGCAGCAGCCTCAGGAGACATTCTTCTGATGGATCATATTTACTCAGTTTAAACTCATCCAGCTCTTCTTCTGAGTTCAGCAGCACAAACACCAGAGCCGACCACTGAGCAGCAGACAGAGAGACTCCAGAGAGACGACTCTCATCTGTTCTGTTCAGGTATGTTTGGACCTCCTGCTCCAGTGAACAATCATTCAGTTCATTCAGACAGTGGAACAGATTGATGGATTTCTCTGGAGAGGGATTCTCTCTGATCTTCTGTTTGATGTATTCAGCTGTTTCCTGATTGATCTGAGAGCTGCTTACTGTCTTTCTCAGGAGGCCTTGTAAGAGAGTCTGATTAGACTCTAGTGAGAGACCTAGAAGGAACCGGAGGAAAAGGTCCCAGTGTCCGTTCTCACTCTGTAAGGCCTTGTCCACTTCTCTCTTCAGTAAACTGGTCATTGGTGATCTGAACACATTCTTCAGTCCTGTGTTTTGTTCAGAAAAGGACAGCAGCTTGAATAAAGCAGCAAGAAACTCCTGAATACTCAGATGAACAAAGCTGTACACCTTCCCCAGCTGCAGTCCAAACTCCTCTCTGAAGATCTGGGTACAAACTCCTGAGTACACGGACACTTCTCTGACATCAATGCCGCTCTCTTTCAGGTCCTCCTCATAGAAGATCAGGTTCCCTTTTTCCAGCTGTTCAAAAGCCAGTTTTCCTAGAGACAGAATAGTCTTTCTAGCCTGATCAGGATTGATTTCATATTTCCCATCATACTTCTGTGTCTTCAGTTTGGTCTGAAAGATCAGGAAGTGTGTGAACATTTGTGTGAGAGTCTTGGGAATCTCTGCACTCTCTGCTTTACCCATCATCCTCTCCAGAACAGCGGCTGAAATCCAGCAGAAGACTGGGATGTGACACATGATGAACAGACTTCTTGATGATCGGATGTGTGTGACGATCCTATCAGCCAGACTCTGATCATTTATTCTCTTCCTGAAATATTCCTCCTTCTGAGGGTCGTTGAATCCTCGTACCTCTGTGACCTGGTGGACACACTCAGGAGGGATCTGATTGGCTGCTGCTGGTCGAGAGGTGATCCAGAGGAGAGCAGAAGGAAGTAGATTCCCCTTGATGAGGTTGGTCAGCAGCACATCCACTGAGGCTGATTCTGTTACATCAGACAAGCTCCGATTGTTTTGGAAATCTAGACGTAGTCGACACTCATCCAGACCATCAAATATGAACATGACTTTGTACTCATCATAATCTGCTGACTTAAATTCTTTGGTTTCTGTGTGAAGGTGGTTTAGAAGATCCACAAGACTGAGATTTTTCTGTATCAGATTCAGCTCCCTGAAAGGAAGTGGAAATATGAAATGAACATCCTGATTGGCTTTTCCTTCAGCCCAGTCCAGAATGAACTTCTGCACAGAGACTGTTTTTCCAATTCCAGCGACTCCTTTAGTCAGCACAGTTCTGATGGGTTTGTCTTGTCCAGGTGAGGGTTTAAATATGTCATTGCAGTTGATTGGTGTCTCCTGTGTCTCTGGTCTCCTGGACACTGTCTCAATCTGTCTCACCTCATGTTCATTATTGACCTCTCCACTGCCTCCCTCTGTGATGTAGAGCTCTGTGTAGATCTCATTCAGACGTGTTGAGTCTCCATGATTGGACATTCCTTCATTGATTCTCTGATATTTATCCTGTAGTCTGGATTTGAGTTTTTGTTGATACACAGGCATCAGTTCTGAGCAAAGGAAATAATTGTTGTTATTGGCAGAGCAATATTTTAGAAATGTATTTTAGGTTTGATATGTTAGATATCGTCGCTGTCGGGCGGAAACCTCGTATGTCCAAATTTTGTCAATTTCATATTTTTTCACAAATCTATGCTATTGGTCAGTCCCCACGTGGGTCTGTTATTTTTACAAATTAATAACCAATCTAAAGTGTTGAAAATAGCTTAAGCGCAAATCTCGTAACTCCATTGGACACTTAAACTGTCTGAGAATCCTCGTAACTCCGCCTCTTCTTCACTCCGCGGGAGCCTCGCGGCTTTATGTCTCCTCAACAGACACGTGCAGAAGGGGGGGCTTTGGGGGCTCAAACCCCTGCCCTTTATCAAAATTATTCAAAAGTGAACCTCTCAGACAAATAGCAATGATATTGTAGTCAATAAATCAAAATGAATTTGAATTATAATTAACATGACAATGTGCACAAAACGGTAACTAATCGCTCAAAAGTCGGAAAATTCCTGTTTATTTTTAGATATCTGTCAATCTGAGGCTGTTATGGGTTGCGTGTGTTTTGCTCGACTGACTGATATTCCACAGTCTGTCCGGAAAACATAGGATCTCAAGCCATATATGGTTCTTTCAGTGAATAGATCGACGGGAAGGAAACAAAATAAACTAAACAGTATTTTAAACTTTTTTCCCATCAGTAATCAAAGTTAGTGTGTCGATTTAATAAAAAAAATCCATATATTATATAGTTTAGAGAATATTACATAATTCATCAATGCCCATTTGTCATGTATAATACACCAACCAATCATGATCTGACACATTTCATTGGACAATAATGTGAATTGGAGCAGACATTTTCCGTTCTTATTCATAAATCGGTTGAAAATGACATGGGGCAGACAAGCTTATTTGTAGAGCGATCTGGATCTGCGGTTTGTCTCATTTTATAAATCAAACTGCATCGTTGAGAAAATGGATGCTTGTGTATGAAGCACCGTTTACTATTTCATGAAACTATCATAATTAATGAAGCCCAAGTGCCACCTACAAGCCTATTATGTGAAGTGTAGGCTGGCGAAATGGTGACATGAAAGGATTTTATCATATTACCATTTTTGATAATTATGCAGCATTATGAAAGTGTCTTATGCTCATCAAACCTGCATTTATTTTATCAAAAATACAGCAAAACTGTAATATTGTGAAATATTATTACAATTTAAAAGAATGTTTATCTATTTTAATATACTTTAAAATATAATTTATTTCTGTGATCAAAGCTGAATTTTCAGCATCATTACTCCAGTCTTCAGTGCATGATCCTTCAGATATAATATGCTGATTTATTATCAATATTGGAAACAGTTGTGCTGCTTATTTATTTATGTATTTATTTATTTATTTATTTATTTTTGGAACCTTTTTTGGGGTTCATTGATAAATAAAAAAATAAAAAGAACAGCATTTATTCAAAATCTCAAGCTTTTCAGTGTATATTGTTACAAAATATATATTTTAAATAAATGCTGTGCTTTTTAAACTTTTTATTAATCAAAGAATCCTGAAAAAAAGTATCACAGGTTTCCAATATTGATAATAAATCAGAATTGCATAAAATGTATTTTAAAGTATATTAAAAATTTGATCAAATAAATGCTTGATGTCCAAAAATATATATATATATTTATTTATTTATTTTATTTTTTAAATTTTTTTTTTTTTTTTTACATTGCCCCTATTTTACATTTGAGCCCCTGCCCCTGAGGAACTCTCTGCACGTCCCTGCTCCTCAAGATTGAAAGTCGCAACGAATCCTCGTCGAGCAACACGTCCTCTGAGGTAAATGAGTTTAGAAAGATGTATGTAACCACAGTCGTTAGCTTTGGTTAACTACTGAAGCCTTTTCTCTCGTCAAAAGGCTCAAGGCGACCGCAGACTTTGATGAACACTGCTGGCAGCAGCGGCGTCTGTGTCTGTACCATTCTTATCAATGACAGCGTAATCTCGTATCTCCCTGCTCCCAAGTCATAAATCTCCTATCTCCGATTAAACATGATTTTGGGGAAATGTTGTCTTAATGTTGGTACACAACAGTATATGATAGCAATATAAGTTATAATACCAACTTTAACGATACAATGTTTAATAACTCAAAAAATATGCCGTTTTTTTAATTTCCTGAAAAATAATGGTTTTGGAGATACGAGGATTCCGCCCAACAGCGACGATATGAGATTGTGTCATGAGATTCAGGAACATTAGTGACTAAAGACAGAAGATTTATAATAAAAACACAGGCTATAATCTGCTGATCAGAGCTCTTACTGGTCTGTAGTGTGTTAGCGAGGTCTGTCTGGTTCATCTTCCTCAGGATGAACAGTGTGATCTTCAGAAGCCCCTCTCTGACTCTGTTATGACCCTCGTCATCATAATGGTCTCTTTCAGAGCATTCTGGGTAATCTGGACTCAGTACTCTCTTAAAGATTTTCAACTCACTCTTCATCACAGAGATGATTTTCTGCTCAAGCTCCTGAAATCAGAGTGAATATTCATACAATGAATATCATGAATATGAATATCCATTCAGTCACAGAGAAAGTGAACCAAAGGATCAATACACAAGAGTCAAGCCTGAATTTTTCTTTGTAGTTTAGTCAAAGGCATGAATAAACATCGCTGAATTATATCACACCTGCTAATAACTTCCACTTCGTCTTTGCTTCTCTACTTTAGTGTTCATTGATCTGCTTTATAGTGGCCTACAAATGATATACGTGTGTAGGAAAGTAAATGTGACTATTACACAGAGAGGATTTCTTTCACCCAGAGATGAAAAGGGACACACACACACACACACACACACACACACACACACACACACACACACACACAAACAAACAAACAAAACCAACCTTGAAAATGGAGTCTAAGTTCTTCTTTGCTGTATGTGATTCTGGTCCTTCATGTTTTTGACTGTAGTTAAACAAATATTGAATATTTTTGTAAATATGTATTAATGTATTTAATACACATCAGTAAATGAATGAATATCTTATATATATTTCTTATACTGTAAACTAAACAACACCTCAGATCAGCAGATGATTCTCCAGAGCTGAATTTAATTGGTTGCCTCATTGACGCGTCACTCTTCATGGACACACAGCTGGGTTCAGGAGATTCATTCTCACACAGACTGAAACACAACAGCAATACAAACAGCTTCTGAAAATATCACACTGCTCTGACAGAAACACCTTTACTGTTTCAACCTCCCTTTAATGTTCATCTTTCATTTGAGTACTGAAAAAATGTCAATGGGGAGGTTGTTGAATCTTTAAATATGCATTTCATATTTCCTACATGATTCATTTATGTTTCTCATCTAAACATATTTTAATCATGTACCATGTATTTATTCTGTAAGGATGTTCAATCGTATAGAATTAGTTCATGTTGAAGCTAAATAAAGTAGTTATGTGTTCTTCAGAAACACCGCCCCTTTGCGAAGGAAATCGATTTACGCCCATCGCCATTTTGTCTCTCGCTGTGGATGGGATCTGAGCTCTACACGGAGGTAATTAAAATATGAATCTAAAATTCAATTTAGAGTAGCTATTCAGCATTTGAATGTGCACATTTTCATTTAGGTTTTATGTACTTGTCATATCAAACAACATTGTTTTAAAAGCAACATTTGTGCTAATGCTCAATTTAGCTAACGTTAACACTAGCTTAATCCACATCTGAAAATTATCATGTGTATTAACGTTTTTCGAAAAGTATGTAATCTTTTTCTTTGTATGTCGACTGGATTAAATTTTGCGTCAGTATGAGAAACTGAACCAGACGTTATCATTGTTATCTGTTGTCAAGGTCCGTTGTCTGTAATCAGTCTTTGTTGACCATAACTGGTTCTCATTATATTCAAGTTTACATTTCTCAGGATACAGATATTATTAAATTATTGATATTTCCAGAGTAGTATTGAATCTATTTCTTTCACTGTGCATATTTCTTTTACTATATGGAAATCAATGGTGCCCCAAAACTGTTTGGCCTCATATCTTCCTTTGTGTTCAGCAGAACAAAGAAATTTATACAGGTTTGGAACAACTTGAGGATGAGTAAATGATACCAGAATTTTCATTTTTGGATGAACTATCCCTTTAAGTATTCATTTGAGGAGTATAATGGTGGAGCTTTAAAATCAGCACACTTTCAAAGAAAGTCTTTCTTTAAAAATTTAGAAATTTATTTTTTATTTTATTTTAGTTATGCCATCATTGTTCTTATTGTGTAACAATCTATTACGTTAAGCAAGTATTTTTTTTTTTTTTTTTTGGTTGGGTGAAGTATTATTATATCATGCGTTTCTGTATATTTGTAATCGGTATGGATTGTTGTGTACTGTAGAAAGAAAAACAGTATTTTTTTTTTCCAAGAAATGTTTTTGCTTATTGCCTTACTGCTTTTAATAATGTACAATATTAAGGTTGCTAAAACGCTTTTATTTATTTTAAAAAAGCAGCTTATAGTTGACCAAATCTTTTTTAATCTGTTATTAATTTTTTATCTGGTTTTATAGTTTTGTTTAATTTATTGAATCACCACTGCATGTGCATATAGTAAACTGAGATAAATTATTTTGAGAGAACATAACATAAAAATGTGGAACTGGTGTACATATTTTTATGTTAATCCAACAGATTTTTTTTTTTTTTTTTTCCAGTGAGGAGTCTGATGTGACTTGAGAGTTAAAAGATTAAAGTATTATTTTTCTATCAATAAAAGGAATTGGCCCCATGTGCCCTTTTCATTCATGCATTACAGAATAAAATAGAGCAATACACACATATAGATACAGACAGACACAGAAACATCCAGCAGCAACAGAGACACCTGGTGATAATGTCTATAACACACCTCACCTACAGTATATATGACACTCATAATATCTCACCTGGACTCAACAGAAGAGTCTTCCTCTCTGCAGAGATCTGAAAGATTTTTCCTCACAGACACATCGATGTGTTCAGGTAAATCTGATTCACCCCCCTGAATCTGACTATAAATGATAATGCGGTTGTAGTATGCATTTATTGTTTCTGAACATTAAAAATGTGAAACATTTCAAGTTTTTCTCACCTCTTGATTGTCTTTATCTGTGTGTGATGTTCTTCAGAGAGATTCATTCTGGAGGTCATGGTTTCATCTAAAAGCAGATACAGATGTTGATCCACAGAGTGAGTTATGAATCATCTCAGCAATTAATTTTCTCAAATCCAGCTCTGTCTCAACAGTCAGTCCACAGTAATGACCTGGACTCATGAAAAACAGTTTCATCCTGACATTATTTACACAGAATCAAATTACTCACAAACTGCATAAGTTCAGACAAGCACTGTGTTAAAATGAAAGTAAAGCTGGAATCTGACGATTTACAGACTCTGTGTTTTATCTCTTAATGACATTTAAACTACTTTCAAAATATCTGATTCTGCTGTTGTACTTCACTTTAAACCAGTCTGAACTGATTTTGACTATGAATGATAATTGTAAAATTGTCATACTCACTGTGTTTTTCTCTCTTAATGTACTTTACTTCCTCATATGACAAAACAGATCCAGCTGTAATATTTTCACTTTCATGTGTCACCTGACAAGGAGGAGTTTGAGTCTCTTAATATTGATTTTATTCTTTATTATTTAAAGTTATAACCCCGAATGTATTTTCCTCACAGGTGTACTCTGAGTGTTGTTTAACTGAATATATAAAGGCAGCTCTCTGTATCAAATCAAACTTATGACTCTCTGTCAGCTTCCTCATCACTTGCTCCTCTTCAGGATACGAGTGGAATATTGTAACAGTGTCAAGAATGTAATTATTTTCTTTATTAATGTGAGAAGCAAAGAAAGCAATAATCATCCAGCTGCAAGTTAAAAACTTAACTATCTCAAAATTTTTATAAATCAAAACTATATAACCCAGGATATAAATGTAATAAAAAGGCTGCTGGTTACTCTTTACAGATTCCCATCTGCTACTAACACTGTTTACAATATAACACAGACTTTACAGTGAACAACAACAAAATCCAAATCAATTAACAGAAACAAGTTTATTTAATACAGTACCATTTTTGATCACACTTTATATTAGGTGGCCTTAACTACTATGTACTTACATCAAAAAATAAGTACAATGTATTTATTGTGGTCATATTGTATTGTAAAACACTTTTTCTGCTACTGAGGTGGGATACGGGTAAGGTTAGGGGCAGGTTTGGTGGTATGAGTAGGTTTAACTCTCTGGGGTCGACGGTCTCGCCAGTGAGATGAGCTCATTTTTTTAAGGGTGGGTTAAGGTGTAAGGGATGGGTCAACAGTGTAATTATAAATGTAATTACATAAATTAATTACAGATGTAACTACATATAGGTATTTATAAAAATATAAGTACAATGTAAAAACATGTATGTACACAATAAGTGTCACACTTCACGGGATGCACGGGAACCAGGAACAAGGAGGGCGCTCTGGAGGAGCGGAGCTGGACGGTACCAGTGGAGATGAAGGAGAGAGGAGAGGGGGAATGTCGGCCTCCAGAGCCGTGTCCCAGTCTATTAGATCCCCCTCAAAGTCTAGCAGCCCCAGATGCACGATCAGCTCACCCTCAGCCGTGATGCAGGGGGCGGAGCTCCACTCCGCGCTCACACCGACCACGGCTTGCTCCCTCGTGGTGGGCACTGTCGCCGGCTCTCGC
Organism: Spinibarbus caldwelli; assembly: GCA_039654775.1. Classification (NCBI taxonomy): domain Eukaryota; kingdom Metazoa; phylum Chordata; class Actinopteri; order Cypriniformes; family Cyprinidae; genus Spinibarbus; species Spinibarbus caldwelli. The sequence continues at coordinate 32,554,372 of CM077230.1, read as the reverse complement.
ACCTGGTCTGACGGATGGAGCTCTACGTCCAGGGCGATCCTCTGCTCAGTCGCTCAGTTTCGCGCTGGCTCGCAGATCGCGGCAGGAAATGGCTCTCCGTCATCGGTGGGCTCTGGGTCTGGAGTGGCTCTGGCGAGATCATCCTCAGGAGAGACGGTGAGGGGCGATCCGTTTCTCGCCAGAGTCCACTCCACGAAGGCGGCGAATTCCGCTCGAGGACCATCTTCGGACGACAGCGCTCTGCACGCGGCGTTCAGGCTTGCGTCATAGAACACGCAGAGCGCGTCGTCCGGGTAGCTGGTGGTGTTAGCTGGTGGTGTTAGATAGCATCAGGAACAGTCTTGTATGGTCCTCGAGCGAACGCTCCCCCTGCTCCAGCAGGAGGAGGAGGAATTCGGGGCGAAGGAGGGGATCCATATGGACACAACGGAAACAAAAAACACTGGGTAAAAACAAGGAAACAAAACGGAGGTTAGACACACGGAGGTAACTGTTTTGGTCGGTCTTTCTGTCACACTTCACGGGATGCACGGGAACCAGGAACGAGGAGACGAGGAATACACAAAATGAGAGTCTTTAATCCAATGGGGAAACACAGATCACAGGCAGGGAAGACATTCAAAGACCGACAAACATGAACTGAATGGACTGGGGCTTTTAAGGACAGGACAATCAGGGGAGGAAGACGAGACACACCTGGAATCAAATTAACAATTAACATGAGGAAAAAACACACACAGACAGGTCCATGATCCTGACAATAAGTGCATTGTATCAAATTATTAATTTAAATGTAAGTACATAGTAGTTAAGGCCACCTAATATAAAGTGGGACCCAATTTTTAAAACAGTCTTTTAATGCAGCACCTACTTATATCTACAGTGAACCAAAAACAAGTTCAACAGCACAAATAAAACCAACACGAATTTAAAAAAAAAAAACTCTACAGCATGACCTATTCATGCTGCATTGCATGCTGGGAAATTTCATAGTACATACGCACTGTAGAAACACAGTATGATGCTGTTTGTTTACATGAGATTGTCAGTGCAGTCAGTAACATTGTTTTCTCTGTGGTCCAGATGATGCAGGCAGTGTCTGTGAAGTGTGCTGAAGTGCAGTCTTCTCTGCAGGGGTCTCAAACTCTTCTATTTCAGGCAGATTTCTGAAGTGTGGATCCGTGCACACTCTTATGGCTAATATTGCCCACAATCCATTGCACTTTAACAAAGGATTTAGTTCAGAACTACAAACACGGATAAAAAGCGTTAAACTACAAACATGACAGATGTGTGCGACCGACAGTAATATGAGAGGTCCAGCAAGCAATTTTCATTTAAAAGACGTCTAATAGCCGTTCAAACACAGCCCTGACTTCTAGGCTAAAACAAGACTGAATTTGGGCTGTCAATGAAAATTTAATAGACGTCTAATCATAGCCCAAGAATAGATTAGTCATCAAATAGAAAGCTAATGAATGCCTACATATATACATCTAATAGACAACAAAATGACAATCCATCCAAACAAATAAAATATACAGGTGTTAAGAAAAATAAAATTAACAACTTAAGACAATACAAAATGATAACAATACAAAAGAATTAATGACAAAATAAAATATTATAAATACAATACACTTAAATATAATTATTATGTTAAAAATGTGGAATTTTAACAACTTAATAAAAATATAAAAAATTAAAAAATAAATAAAAGTTTAAAAGAAAAAAAAAATCTAATACAAATCAAGAGCATGTTATCACACTTAACATTAAAACATTCCAGATAAATGACAACATAAAACAAGATTAACCCTTTTGCTGGTTTACTTATTTTAACAAATAAAACAACCAACAGTGAACTTAATGGAAATGATTAATTATTGGTCTTATTTCTTGTTTAAAATGCTTTCCAACTGCATTCCTCAAGTCCAACTCTGTTGCTGCCGGGAAGTTGGTCATCACAGCATCTGCCAAATAAGAAAAAAAAAAAAATAAATAGCATACACTGTAAAAAATTATTCACTATATTTGTTTCAAAATATTACAAGCAATGTTATTAATTAATTCAACACATTACAATTAATTAGAATTAATCAAATGAAATGCTAACAATTAACCATTCAAAATGAGTAAAATAGCATGAAAAAATTAAGTAAAATTCAAACAAATATATTGGTTTCATTGGACAAAAAAAAAAAAAAGAAACTATGCGAATGAATACTGTTATGCATGCCAAAGCCAGTAGTTAGCGATCAAGAAACACCCTGCAAAAACGTAAAACGCATGCACATGATCTCAACTTCTTCACAAATTCACGTTTTTGTTGATTACATGGAGATGATACAGGTATCATGTTCAAAAGCTTGTGTTTTCAAGCCCCCAAAACAGAGTTGTTGAAGACACCTGGGGCCTGTACCATGAAGCCGGATTAGCTGGCTAGCCAGGTAAATTTCAGTTTAGTTTACACCAATCCTGGGTTTTAGGTACCATGAAAGTAGCTTGGCTTTTAGCTGCGTTCATTGCCATAGTAACTTACACTCCACAGCTAACCTGCTCTGGGGCAGGTTATGTTCTGAGTTAGAGCTCTCAAACTGAAATTGGACCAATCAGATGTGAGCAAAGTGACACGTCTGACACAAAAAAAAGTCACTCCCCCAGTTTCTCTTGCTCCAAGTTAAAGGTCACTACAACTAAATAAAATAAAATAAAAAAAATTTCTGACCAAAACCAAAAATTTTGATTTTATATGATTTATATAATTATGATTTATATTATTATTAATCCATTACATACAAGCAATTTTAGTTTAACAGTTATTATAAATCATTTATTTTAATGAATGTTAAAATATACAGATTGTATATAATATAAATAAGTTGTAGAATCAATAGATAACGCTTTAAAAATGACTATGTGACCTTACATGTTCGAGTCTCTATCGCTGTATATTTCCAACTATATAAACTAACTTAACAAGTTTAACTTGTGACTGCACTGATAAAGCAAGATAATTTCTTATTTGTCTTCTTTTCATGAACACTCAAAAAATGATTCTCCAACACTGTTCAGTTTATTTTAAAAAATCATTTTCATTTAACACTTTTATGTTAGGTTTCTTATTTAAACAATTGCATTGTGTTAAACTGACTTGAAACAGTTGCGTTTTGGTTCAACTCAGTATTTTAATTTTGAAAGAACATAAATGATTTTACTTGTGCAACTAGGAAGTGGATTCCCCTTCCCATCATGCTTTGCACAGGGCTGGATAAGGAGAGTAAATCTTGAAATAAAATGTTATTTTAGGCATTTTTTATTAAGATGATAAAATTGCGAGACTTCTTAATGTTTAATGCTCTTTTATGTTTGTATTTAAAAGAGTTTCTGGTATGTTAGTGTTTTTGGGGGTTACCATTGTGGTAAAGTGTAGAGCATGTGGTTGGGTTGAGGACCTGCTAACATGTATCAAAGTTTTTTAAATAATACAAAAACATCTACTTTGAGCATGCCATGAATGTATTCAAACTATTTTATGCTATGCATAACAAGTTGACTAGTGCCTAAAGTTAAGTAAATCCAATGTATAATTTTTTTGAGTGTAGAAGGATATCTGCCTAATATTTTATTTTCCAGTTAAATGTTTTAGTTTGAGTTCAACAAGCATAAAAAAAATCACTTCATCAACACATCAATTTCATTTAAACTGTTTGATCAAATTGAGTTGGCCCAACTCGATTACATTTCATCGCATGAATTTGAGTGAACAAGTACTTTTTTTCATTGTAAATGCATTTAAATTAATCATTCTTCAATCTCTTAACCTTTAGCAAAACCTTTAACCTTTAACCAAGGCTCGTGATTGGCTGTTCGCCAGTGATGTCACACATTCATGTGCACGCGCTCCACAAACTCAGGATCAAAGCCTGAATTGACAAAGAAAGTTGATGATCAGCATCATGGTACCAACAAAGCCGGATTGGAGTGGTTTGGTTTTGTCAACTCAAAACTAATCCTGTAACTCTGAATTTGTTCATCTACCATCATGGTACAGGCCCCTGATGTTAACAAACAGAATCACTGAAGGAGAAAATCTAAATTTTTGGTTACTATTACGGTGGTCAGTGTTTGTTTTAGTTGGGCTCTTGACCCTTGAGTTTTTAAGCATTTTTTTTTTTTTTTGGTTGCTGTAGCTGAGTTATAGCAGCTAGACAAACTAAGAAAAAATGAGTGGTGTTGGTTATGTTTTGACATCATTATTATTTGACCTGGATCTATGAGCTGGGTGTGTCTCATCAATTACAGCCATCCTGTGATTCTATAAGGTCTGGAATTTTCAGCGTAGTCTAAGATTTTTAAAAGCACTTCTGATTGAAACATTTAAAAAAAAAAAAAAACACTTTCGTATAGGCACACAGACATCAAGAATCAGCTTGAGAATCTCAACAATGGTGACCATCAAAAAGCATGTTGCAGTGCATTCTGGGTGCCACCAATCAAAACTCATTCATGGCTCCCATCATGCATTGCGGCATTAATAAATTATGAGCTGAATTGTCTTGTATTTATTCTTACTATTTACTATTTTTGCTGTTTTTATGTGATTTTTTTAGTAGCTTGTTTTGTGATGCTCAGAGTTGATCTGTTTATCTGAATATGCTGTTTGTTACCGTTCTTGAGATTCATACGCTGATTCTTGATGTCAGTGTGTAGCTAAAAGAAGGAGCCCTCTTCCTCTAACATTTTTTGACCAGAACAATTATTAAAAACACTCTTTGGATTATACTGAAAACTCCAGACCTTCTACTGTAGAATCTCAGGGCTGCTATAATGAATGCAAACCTACCTAGTCTCTAAATGATGATTATGTAAAACCACAACCAACACCACCTGATCATCTTTTCTCTTGGCTTGTCTAACTGCTATAATGCAGTTACATTAGCCAAACAAAATTTATTATTAAAAAGTCAAGGGTCAAGAGCCAAACTAAAGCAAACACTGACCACCGTAATGGTAATCTAAACAGTAAGATTTTCTCCTTCAGCGATTCTGTTTGTTAACATCAGGTGTCTTCAGTAACTCTGTTTTGGGGGCCTAAAAACACAAGCTTTTGAACACGATGCCTGTATCATCTCCATGAGAACAACAAAAATGTTAATTTGTGAAAAAGTTGACGTCATGTGCATTATGTGACGTGTATTACATTTTTGCGGGTTGTTTCTTGATCGCTAACTACTGGCCTGGCATGCATATAGTATTCTTTAGCATAGTGGTGTTTTTTTTTTTTTTTTTTTTTTTGTCCAATAAAACCAATATTTTTGTTTAAATTTTACTTAATTTTTTCATGCTATTTTACTCATTTTGAATGGTTAATTGTAAGCATCCTGTTTTATTAATTCTAATTAATTCTAATGTGTTAATTTAATTATTAATATTGCTTAAACTATTTTGAAACAATTTTATTGAGTAAATATAGTGAATCATTTTTTACATTTTTTACAGTGTAAGCTTTTTTGAATTTTTTTGAATTTATTTTTTTTTACTTTAATTACTCTAATCGTGACAGGGAGTCATTCTCTTTTGCTTGGATGCCTACTAAAAACAAAAACTAGATATATATTGTGTATCACCATTCAGTGTATTAAAAAAAGAAAGAAGTTCTCTGATAAATGTTGTGTGTTTTATATACATACCTCTAATGACTGAGAACAGTGCAGTCTTTTCAAATGCCTCCTTCTGCAGCAAACCACCCCCTTCATGTTGAATTTGGACATGAGGGAATTTTTTAAAACCCTAAAATATAATACAGATTGAGGTGGTTAACAATTGTGGACAAAGTTTAACATTTCAAAATGACCATTTTTTTTATAACATTTTTTTAATTTCTGATTTGCATTGTAACTTATTGAGTATTGACACCACAATATTTGATTAATGTTGCGTGTTTTGTAGGCTTTACCTGTCCAGCATCTTTCTGGTACTGTCTTTGAGGTTTCTTCCTTCAGTCCTGCACAGCTTTGACACCTGAATAACACATGCCAATATCAGGGGGGTAGTATTATATGTGTCAGTGTACAAGTGTGTAACGGTGGTGCCCCTGGCTTCCTACATTACCAGATGAGTTTGTGTTTATTTGTTTTAAGTTCGGGCGCCAGACAAGGATAAAACCTCGTCAATAATGTTTTTCTCCGGATAGCTCAGAATTAAAAACCACCAGTTACAAAAGATGCAGTCAGGGAGCCAAGAACCCATAGTTCATGTTCAAAACGTGTAAATTTAATGTTTCTTCAATTAATTTCATCTACCATACACCCAACACGTAACATTAACCCTTGATATTTACAACACACCAAAAACAATCAAAAGGGAAAAAATAAATAAATAAAAACGAACCATTCACAAATTTGGCCAGAGATTGTCAAAACCTCAGTCCCACACGAGTCACTGGCAAGTTTAAGCACACTTCACTATCATTTTAAACCAGGGGCGGTTCTAGTGGGGGGCCAAGGGGGGCCAGTGCCCCCCTGTCAACAAGCTTGGCCCCCCCTTTGGCCCCCTTAAATTTGGAATCATATTACAGCAAACAATTTTGGGTGAAATGCGCAGTTTGTTCTGTAAACTATATGTATATAAAAAGAAAAAAATCACCTACAGCTGCTAAATTCAAATCTGCGTTCGCTGGCTGGCACAGAGCCAGAGGTACGCACGTTTTTAAAGCACTGCGCATTATAACCAATCACATACGATTCTGTTGAGCTTATGAATGCAAGGACCAATCAGAGGCGTTCAGATGAGTCATCGCTGAAACACGCTGTTTTGTCACCGCGCACGCTGGCTGACTGAACTCTAATTATCTCATCAGAAACAACAAAGTGAAGAAGTACGAATGTAAGTAAGATATTAATTTCACAGTGTAAACAGCTTTAGAGATTATTATGAGTTTTTGAGAGTGCTTGAACTCGCTGGACTGAAGTGAAAATGTTCTTTGATATTTTAAACGTTCTTTGCTCTCTTCTTGTACACTGAAAATGTTATAGGCTAATTAGTAACTTACAATGTTTTTATTAAATTCACATTAAATACAAAGTCAGTCATATTAAAAGTATTTTATGGCATGACACCCATATCTGGTACTTAAGTAAAAAGACGGGCTTTTATGTGTAGCTAATAGATTACAATATTAGGCTTTGCCCATCGCCCATTATAGACCAAATAACATAATCTATAAAGATGCAAAATGCATTTACGTACACATATTTGAGAATCAAGATATTTCATGATATATTTTAGGGATATATCGAATATAAAAAATAAATAAATAAATAAATAAATAAATAAAACCCCTGCTGAAAAAAACAATAGACACCATTACAAAATGAGTAATGGTTTTACTGGTTATAATGGGACTTGTATTGGTTTTACTGGAAACTGTAATGGACCCTGTTGGTCTCTACTGGTAATTGGTTGCCTTCTATTGGTGGCTTGTTAAAACCAATAAATTCTAATGGAATATGTCCTAAAACACACTACAGAAAACCATTTTTTAATGGTTAAAAGTTGATGGTTTGTAATGGTATTTGTAGTGTAAACCATTAAAATTTTCTGTGATGGTTTTATTGTTTTTTTATTTATTTTTTCATTTATTTTTTTGTTTGTTTGTTTTTTCAATAGGGACATAAGCCTGTATCAGTTATACAGTGGTATTGTGGCTGCTGTGTGTCACCGTTATAGATTACTTCCAGAGATTGCAGTGATACATGACATGGTGAAAAATGACTGAATAAATAATACTTAAAGTAGGTTAAGATGAATTTAAAAATTGTGCTCCCTAATTGTGCATTAGTTACTGTGGTTTTGAACCGCCCCTGTTTCAAACCAGTTCATAAGGGAAGAAAACAAACAAACATTCACAAAAAAAAAAAAAAAAAAACACAAGATGAAAACAAAAAACTGGTTATGAGAATGGAAATATGTAAATGTGCGTGCAGTGCAAAAGTCATGTTCGTGTTTGTGTTTGGGGTGCGTGTGTGGGACTTGCACCACATTTGCTGGACTTCGTCTTTGCTCGGAGGATTCTAGGATTTCTGGTGAGTGCCTCTTGTTTGCACAACAGCACCCAGAACAATCACAGAATGATCAACCCCGTGGAAGCACAGACTCGTGCCGGCAGCTGGACCAGGAAAACTGCAGGTAACCGTAACATCCACTCATACTCCGACTGTCAGCTCCAGGTAAACAAACCACTTGTTCCGTTCACTGCTGCTTGTCTCCACTTTCGGTCTCCACTGCAGAACGATCACTTGTGCATCAGCAGATCACAGCATAGAGCACACAGCACCCCGCAGTCTCTCACGCGCTTCTCATGTGGAGCCACGCACTCACATCAGGTGCGCTGTCCGTCACACACCACCGCGTCCTCACTTCTCCTTCACCTTTTCCTCTCCTCTTTTTCACCAACCTTTTCTCTAGGGGTAAGTGGTGATTACGCCGTACTGAACAGATCCTGAACGCCGTACTGAACAGATCCTTCCCTTCGTGAAGTGACTTGAAAACTCTGTGACTTTGTGACTTGCTCTTCTCTGTCCCTCTTTTAAAGAGTCAAAGATGATTGGTTGTCAATTGCAATTGGATGTCAAGATAACAAATTAATTAGTGGTGACATATTACGTTTTGCCACAAGAGTTTACCAACAGAGATGGGCATAAATACATGAAAATGTATTTAAAATAAAAATACAAAATACTGTGTGGAAAAATGTATTTAAATACAAATACAAAATACTGTGTGGAAAAAAGTATACAAAAGTATTTTGTATTTTGAAAATACACACAATACATGTGAAATTGGCCATCCAGTGCAGGAATCCCTGAAATCTATCTGGACCGATCCTGAATGCAAAAAAAAAAAAAAAATTTAGATGTGTACAACTGCTTAGAAACTTTCATTTTCTTAACGTACATTTGCATAGTGAACATAATCACCTGATTTTGTAAATGTTACCAATTACATTTTCATTAAGCACCAACTTTGCACTTGTCTAAAATTTAAACTTCTCACATTTACAAAATGAGCCAGCAACAGCAGAAATAATGAATAAAGTAATGGTAACATTTAATATAAATGTTAATTAAAAGAAAATGTTTAATGAGTTAAAAAACATATAAGAGATTATTGTTCAGTTTAGTGTTATACGTATGTTATCATATTGATATGTTTTGTTCTAATGTCACAAGTTATAATCTCAGGTGTACGAGGTTTTACACAATTCTTTGATTCTTTTGTGTGGGTTTAAGAATGTACTTAAAAACATTTTCACACGTGTTCTACAAATTGAACCACAACCTAATCAGTTTATATGTGAAGATATTTGTTTATTCACAAACTTTTTACGAGACTAGTGTTTGACAAACTACTCGGCAAACTTTCTGCTTTCTGATGGTTTCCCTTACTAAAATTACAAATAAATAAATAAATAAATGAATAAATAGCAATAAATAAATAAATAAATAAATAAAATAAAAAACATGGTTACAATAGTTAAACCATGGAAGAAGAAAGCCGTCGTGTTTACAACTGTGACAATGAGTACCTATCAGGATCAACTAAATGCTGGATTTTCAAAAGGTTGTGAAATATGTAAAATTTGCAAGTTATTGTGGGGAAATTTCCACGCCCCTAAACATGATGTGGCACAAAACAAAACGTGATTGGTTGCTTTACCTGTCAGTCATATAGCCTCTTGGGCAGTCCTTGGCCATTCAAAGTGGTCATGGTTCCCAGACCTTCAGTCTGAAGGTCTGACTAAGCGAGACTAAGGCTTCAACTGCACAAAACACTTCCACTACGAGAGAAAGCGGCAGCTGTGTGGTGATTCCACTGCTTGCCGCATCCCGTGTGAAAGGGCCTTTAGGCCAAAAGTATAGGCTTACTTGTCTGCATTCCACTCTGTTACGGAGCGCGCGTGCACAAAAAAACTGCCTGCTAACATGTGAATTTGAATGTCCTTTCGTGGCACATTGCACTTATAATAACACCAAGCATATTACACTTTATTATTCATTCGTGCTTCGTTTTCCACTGCAACGTTCCAATAATTCCTGCCCACTAAAAGCTGCACAGATAGGGGGAGACCGGGTATGGCTGTAACATGGGGAGAGTTGTAACAACACCATTTCCACCTATCAGGGATAAGCTAGGAGTCATAAGATAAGTCTGCACTCTAGGGTTAAAAACATTGGTTTGTCACCATTGTGACTATGTTTGAGAAAATTCATAAACAGACACAATCTCACACAAATATATACAGTTTTTTGTTAGCGCTACATATTCTTTACCTCATACAGTGGAGTTGAGTGCTCAGTAAGCATAAATACCGTTAAGGAAGTTTGTTCTAATAGTCTAATTTACACACACACACACACACTCCTGCATCGAACAGAACATGGATTGGAGATGTGGCCATTCGTAGAAAGTGCAACATTGTTTTGTATTGTTCTTTTAGATTGTTTCAATAAACCGGTTTTTGAAGCTAATTTTATGAGGAGCTTTTTTTGCTTCTTTTGTCTGACTGTTACAACTTACCCCAGTATGTGTTACAACCTACCCCGGCAGTGGGGTAGATTGTAACAAGGGCACTCCATGTATTTGACATCAACTTATAAGGGCTGTGATATTCTTGCAGAGGTTTGAATTGGTGCCTTTTGTAGTGAACATATGTGGGTACTTTTTTATAAAAGTTTGAGCACTCTAGCTCAAAAATTCAGCGAGTTACAGATGTTGAAACAAAAAGTGTTACAACCATACCCGGTCTCCCCTATATTTGTTTACCCCGATAGGCTTATCTATGAAAACAATTTAGAAAAAGTTAAATCGATTCACACTTTATATCATCGCCATGATATGGATTGTCATATCACTCAGCCCTAACATGCAGTAATGCTTTAAACACATTTTACAAGATTAACTATCAAAACTGATTAGCTAACACTATTTCCCCACTTATCGGTGCTCTTTTATTCTTTCATGTTAACTGAAGGCAATTCTGAATGATGAACTATTTTATCTTTAATCAACAAGCACAATTAACCATGACACCCTCACCTTATCTTATTCCAGAAAAGTCACTCACCCAATGCTAAATTATACAGCTGCAGATCACGTGCATGAATGTTGAGGTTGGGGAGAGAGGTCATGTCTGAACTATCTGATGCAAAAAATCAGCACCCTGATAAAGATGTTGACTGGCACAAAGTATTTCATGTATTTGAAAATACAAAAATACTGATCTTAAATGTATCTAAATGCAAAATACATTTGATTTTTTTTCCAAAGGCTTTAAAAAAAAAAATTACAAAATAGTATTTTGTATTTCAAATACGTATTTTAAATACATGTATCTGAAATACTGCCCATCCCTGTTTACCAACCTTAAATATTGATGCCCATTGACCTGCAAGTTTTCCATCACTAACCCTTTAAAACTCTTTATTCCAGCAGTTTAAGTTTTTCCCTATTATAGTTATTATAGTATCCTATAGTTTTGCCCACCCAATCAGAAATTAGTGATTTTCCAAATAATAATTTAATTAACAACAATAACAATAATAATAATAATAATAATAATAACTGTCTTATCACATTATAACTTTATATATTTATATATAAAGAATGATTAAATGCAATTTATCAAATACGCTTGTCAAAAATAAAAGTTAAATATGATTCGTCAGTTTCAGTTACTTCCATAATAGTAGTAATCGCGTGTTTGAGTTTAATTTTAAAATGGCGAAGCAAATATCAATTAGTCGATCATTTAAAAAACCTAAATTGGATATACCAATTGGACTGCAGCAAGAAACCAACTCTAGCAATAACACCGGACCACCTGTGTCTGTAGATGAACCTCAATCTCCTGCTAATGAGCCTAGGCCGCTGTCGCCATCAATTAAACTCGGGGTGTCTGCTAATGAACCAAAAGCGTCAATGTCAAATGATTCTGGAACTCCACCACCAGACCTGTCTGATCTGGACGAGTTACCCATGCAGCCAAAATTGCAACGTCTTCCAGTTATTACAATATTAGGAAAACCACAATGTTTTTCTTCGCGATGAGAGATTCGGCTGGTTGGAATACAGCACAGCCAGCGATGCAGTTTTCTGTAAATCCTGCAGGCACTTCCCTGAGCTAAGTGAAGCAAAATTTACACAGGATGGGTTTAAAGATTGGAAACATCTAAGTCAAGCATGTAAGAAGCATCAGGATAGCAAAGGACACCTGCACTCACAAATAAAACTAGCCGCTTACAGACAAAGTCACCAGCCCGATGGCAGAGGTACAGTGTTTGATCAACTAATGAGAGATAAAGTAAATGCATCTTTTGTGGAACGAAATCGAGAACATATTAAAGTTGTGCTTGATGTTGTACTTTTTTGTGCCAAGCAAGTTATTCCGTTGTGTGGTCACAGAGAAAGCGAGGAAGCATTAAACAGGGGAAATTTTTTGGAATTGTTCCGTTTGCTTTCAAACTATGATACGGAAATTCAAACACGCCTTGACCAGCTGCCTAAAAATGTGACGATGACGAGCTCAGATATTCAGAATGGTTTACTTGAAGCAGCCGCTTCTTTGCTGCTGCGCAAGATAAGAACCAAGTTACAAATGGCACCAGGCACGTATTATGCCATTATGGCAGATGAATATAAAGATCTCTCGAAGAGAGAACTTGTTTCAGTTTGCATTTGATACGTGCATGGAGGACTTGTGAAAGAAAGGGCCACTGGATTTTTGGATACATGTGCCATGACGGCTGGTGTGATTTTATAGACATTCAAAAGGAGTTGAATCCAGCGCGGCAGTGCTTGGAGTTGGAGCGGTCAGTGGACTCTAAGTCGGGCTCGGTCACCAAGATCCTGACACTACTTGATGTGATCTTAGAAACACTTGCTGAGTATACTGAAACCAGCAGTGGTCTAACTAAACTAGAAGCTGACTCTCTTTTGCAGCAGATACAAACAAAAAAGTTCTTGTTTCTTTAGTAACATTTTGAATTATTTTTTTTTTTAAATAAGCGATTTTGCAACAAAAGGACTGCAGTCACCAGCTGTATCTGTTACAGACTGCATTCATTTAATCGAGGAACTCAAATAGAATTTAAAATTGTTCAGAGACAACACAAATCTGAATTTTCAGAAAGTGCTTAAATTAACGCATGACCTGATGGAAAAACATGACGTGCACAAAATGGACGTCGCTGCCTCCTGAAAAATGAAACTTCCTGCTAAATTGTCTGCCTCCGTAATCTCAAGCTCTCTTGGGAAAAGTGGCAGCATTAAAAGTGATGAAGATCTGAGGCATCTGTGGAATGAGGTGTTGGATCAACAAATCAGGGAGCTGAACAGCCGTTTCCATGACGACACCTATGGCTTCATGAGTGCTGCTGTTACCCGGTTCAAATACTTTCGGAGGCAGAGACTCACTAACAGTTGTAAGTAAACACTATAACATAGACATTGGTGATGTTGAGCTCACAGTGTTCATGCAGCAGCTAAAACGGAAGGCAGATGCTGGACAGGGCCTCCCATCACTCATGGAAGTGCTGGATAACAGTCCTGAGGACATCTTTCCAAACATCAACAAAATGATACGAGCACTTATTCCTCTCCCGATTACAACATGCAGTGTCAAAAGACTGTTCTCCACAACAAACCGCATAAAAACATGTCTACGGTCCTCAATGCTTACTGTTCGCCTCAGCAATTTATCTCTGCTCTCTTTTGAACATGAACTGACAGAGACACTTGATTATGACGAGATCATCTCTGTGTTTAACCAGAAGCCCCGTCGTCTCAGACTAATATTGTAGGAGGATATAAATATTAGTCTGAAGTTAATTTTCTCAATGTTTATAGTTATTTAAAGGGGTCCTATTATGCTCTTTTACAAAGTCTTGATTTTATTTTAGGGGTGTACTAGAACATGCTCTCTTGCTTGGTGGTTCGAAAAACGCATTATTTTTCACATAATTTACATTATTACAATACCATTCTCCCCAGTCTGGCACAGACGGCTCGATTAGTTCTGGGTTTGATGAAGGCCCGCCTTCCGAAAAATGAAATGTGTTGTGATTGGTTAGCTGTCCCAGTGCGTTGTGATTGGTGAACAGCTAGGCAGAATGACTAAAAGCAAATTAATTCTCTGGCAGCGGGAGGCGCTGTTGGAGCGCGAGAGAGCGAGGTTTCCCCGGGAACGCTGTACACAAAGCAGAGCTCCGCTCACAAACGCTGCTTTATCAGACATTACATGCAAGATGAAATGAAAATGACATACAAAATTTTCTGAAGACAGTCGGTTTCCTTCAGAAATGCAGTGATATAAAAACACCCGCACTGGGTTTCTATTTTAAAACATGCATTCGAATTTCCGGAGGCGGGATTTATTTTAATGATATTCTAATGGACCAATTTGTGATGTCACAAATACAGGAAAACAACGCTGTAGTCCAAACGAGCTGTTCGTTGTAGTTCTTGAAAAGGGATTTTTTAAAAACGAAATATCTCCCTTTGGAGTGGACTTTGAGATTTGTAACTTTGTAGATCTTTTTTTATGGCCAAACATACACACTACACACTGACTAAAATTCAAAAAGTGAAAAAGCATAATAGGACCCCTTTAAAGAAATCATCTAATGCTTATAGTGTCATTATACTTAATAGAAAATAGGAAAAAAAAAAAAAAAAAAAAAAAACATTTTATTGTGTTTCTCATAGTTGGGTTGTTGTGCTGTTTATTGTTTTGAAACGTTGTGCTGCGTTGTTTTTTATTTATTTATTTTCCGTAATTTGGCGTGCAGCTTTCATACAGTACTTTTCGTTTTGCCCACCCTGTTTTATGAAGGCCCCCCACTTAAAAATTTCTGGCCTCTGCCCTGGTTTGTACTGTTTAGGTTTTAATGCTGCATTGCACATCTGAGCTATTTTCACTATTTTAATACTGCTGCAAACTTTTTATAATTGATCATTTTATATTGCCATTTTCAGGGCCTCTGCTGGCCAAATGGGTGCCCTAAGCAGGATTGCATTGTTGTGCCCCCTCTCTCAAATATTATGGAAGTTAAAACAAACAAACAAACAAACAAAAAAACACCTACTATAGGGGTCAAAATAGAACTTTAGTAAAATATAAAAGTAAATAAATTGTAATTAAATTGTATTATTTACAGATTACAATTGTAGCTCTAGACAGTTACCTGTCTATGATTTTATTAATACAGTTGTCTGATTGATTTTATAGTGCCAAGCGTTCAGAAATCATGCAAAAGAAAATTAAGCAGTTTTACTGCGATAAAACCATGGTTAATTTTTGTAAGGGTTGTGATGTCCACATGTTTTTTGTTGAAGAAATTATAGACGCTGTCTCAAAGGTGGCCAAAAATGTAAGATTAAGTGGATATTTGAATTAAATGTTTGGTCAATAGCCTATTAAACAAGGATTTGATCGTCCTGTAAGTGTAAGCAGCAATTACCAGGCTTTTGGCTCCCTTTGTATGCATTTGTAATAACATGTACATAAATTTATTTTGTATTACATTATGTATTTTAACAGTGTTATTCAATGAAACCATAATTATTAATTAATCAATCATTATTGACTCATTGTTTTATATCTTGCATTTTAAATCATTTTAAAGGCTGTTGTTGGCTTAGATCTGTTTTTATAACCACAAAAAAAAAAAGAAAAAAAAAAAAGATCTTAATACTTCTTTGTAAATTATTATTTGAAGTAACAAAACCATGGTTAATTTGCTGTTACCATGGCTACAAGAACCATGATTTTTGGTTTTATTCATGTTAAAACCATGGCTAATTTTCGTAAGGGAACATGGAAACTCAGAGGCTGCTTTCGAAACCGCACACTCAATGAGTAGGTACTTAATTTCAAGAAGTACTTACTTGAGCGCTAAAAGAGTAGGTACTCTACAGCCAAATCTCATTGAGTATGAATGCGATCCGCCATGTTGACCTTATCATGTGACCTATGACATTATAACAAGCGCAACAACTTAAAAGATACGTTCAGGTTTAAATTGATGTTTCTTGCTGAATTTAAGTCTCTTTCATCCCTCAGGCTTATAAATAACAAAAACAACATCAACAAAAATGTAATTTTTGATGCATGATGATCATATGAATATTATGATTATTCAAAGATATTTAACCTTGTCGTTGTGCTTTTTTTATGTATATGTAATCTCATACTTTGATGTACGTAAACCCATTATATTTATGTTTTCCTTTTTTTATTTTTTGTCATTATGATTGTTTATTGTTAAAGATACAACCATCTTCCCCTGATCTTGTATGCAAATATAAGTTACGCAATAAAAAAAGATAAAAGCGACAGGTGCACTAACACAGGGCTCTCAAGTTATAGCAAAAGTTTGGAGTGAGATTAGGGGAGGGGCCACATAAAGGGGAGGAGTCACTCAAAGGGGAGGAGCAACTCAAATATTTGCAGCACCCAAAGTTTTTGCTAGCAGTTCAATTTTACGTATTGTTCATAATTGACCAGCACAAATAGAAATGATAACATCTGGTAAATCTGACGAAGGACAAATTCATTCTAATAAAATAAAAAGTTTTATGTTTAAAATACAAATATATCAAAAATAAAAAGAAATCTTGCCCCCAACAAACCAACTGAACAGCAGTACTCAATGTACATACACATACAGTAGGATTACAGCACCATCATGATATGATGATGATTATAGCGTTCTATCCAGAGCCAAACTGTTTCTAGTTTTGGTTCAAACCCACCACACTGCATCTGAATTTGAGTGGGGAAGCCACAGAGCTTTATATGGGAGCCCCCTACCCCTGTCATCAAGGCATCAAAATGTGCAACAAGCAACAGAAAAAAAAAAAAAAAAACATTCATAAGCTGAAATGTGTTCTCTCTCTTTCTCTTTCTCTATCTCTCTCTCTCTCTCTCTCTCACACACACACACATGCTCAGGGTTAGTTCTGTAATCCTACTGTGTGTGTACAGTATGTACATTGAGCACTGCTGTTCAGCTGGCATGTTTGGGGCCAAATTTCTTTGTATGTTTGATACTTTCTTAACAATTTATTTTATTTGGATGAAATTGTCTGTCTTTTATCAGACTTACAAACTGTTATAACATCTCTAGTACTTTCCTTTCAGGAAGCCAAAGCTAAGTTGCAAAGCAGTTGGAGAGTTTTTTGACTGCATCAATAATACTTTAGCACGAATTTGGCTATATTCCCCAACATCAGCTCTCACTATCTTTTCACAGGCAAGAGATTTCGTCCAGGAATCTTAAAATCGAAACAATAAATGAAGGGGTTACCTACAGCATTCATCTGATCTTTCTCTTCTAACTTACACTCCGTGTGCGTGATTTAAACAGAAACAACAACATCCTAATTTCTGATTGTCTGGTAGATGGTATTTAACTCTATAACTCGAGAGTCAAGAGAGCTGTGAACTCGACAGTCGGCAGACAACTTCCCTCCGAATTCCTTCGTCTATTAATTGTATATATAGCGGGACAAGTTATTCCTTCTCAGCGTGAGAAATTGTAACACCGAGTTGACACTTATACACGTCAGTTGAGTATTTTATCAGCTGAAGGTATCTGTTTGGCTACAGATGGATGAATTGTGCAGGTAATTTATACGATAATAACTAAAATAGTATGACAGTTATAATTGAGCATGGATGCCATCCGTGGATTTTTTTTTGGTATTACACCTCTTAGTCTCTTAGGGGTCCTCGGTAGGTGGAGAACCTTTTCTTTTCTCTATTTTATCTTTTATTTAATGTAATAACTGTGATAGATAGTCGGAAATAAAAAGTAAATCAAGGCATAATAAATTGAATAATGAAAAAAAAATAAAATAAATGCATGAAGACAAAAGTATAAAGAAGAATCCCAGCAGGATTCCATGCTTATTCACTCATTTATTTCAAAGGTGGAAAATAACTACAAACAAGATTTAAATTAATGAGAAATGTGTCATTTTGTAAAGATGATCAAGAAAAAAGAAAAAAGTGTGTGTTATAATGGTGGAGTATGCATGATGGCAGTCAAAGAGATTTATCTACATTTTTCTTCTTTAGTATAAAAAAAATATTAATATTTTATCCATATTTTATTTATAAAATATCAACACATTACTATTAAAACAACACACTGTATACATAATATATAATATAATATAACATACAATTATTTAACAGGAATACCTTTTCCGTCTGACAAAATTTTCCATATCCACACAAAAACTTGATGTCTACACAATTACAAAAAAGACAGCCAATAGGTTATTTTTTTATTTATTTTTTTTTTTTTTCAGCACAAATCACAGGTATAATCAATATCTAAATGTCATCTCTCTAACACACTCATTCAATTTCTCCAGGAGATCATGGTCTACTTCAAGTGCCCCTGCTCGAACCAGAGATGATTTAATCCACCTGTGATGCCTGCCGTTCACTACAGCAGTGCTCCAGCCTGGACGCGAGTCCAAATGATGAGACAATATTATTGTTCAGAGTTACACAATACTCACTTGACAGAAGGTTACCAGAACTTTGAAAGGGAACAGAATCCCTTGCTCCCCTTGAATGTGTAAAGCATCTCGCCAGTCTTTTAACTTCACTGCTGTGATGTTCCCAGAAGAACTCCAGGTTTTAAATAGATAACACAGGATGCGGTTTTGTGTGCAGGTTAACAACAGGTTAATTAAGGTTAACTCATATTGTAGGATGCTCTACTGCTCCATCTGAGTCGCATGCATCAATCTGCATGTAATCTCACTTTTTGACTGTCCACCAATCTAGTATTGGGAGCCCATTCATTAAATTGCACATTTTGGATGTCTTTCTTATCTAACACACCTGATTGAACTCATCAGTTCATTAGAAGAGACTGCGAGACCTGTGCTGCTGAAAATCACCCCATACCCTCATTCACTATTCCTTACATTAGTCCACTAATATAGTCCATCTGAAGGAGTGAATGAAAACGAGCGAGTGAATTCAGACACTGAGTTCACTAGAAGAGCTGTCGCTTTTGAATAGTTTGTGTTTGCTGTTTTATAATCATTTGAAACTAAGCAAACTGGCAGCTCCAATAATAATGAAAAGATTTATCTTGAATTCTGTCATGGAAACTATGTATCCACACTGGACCAGCGGTTTGGAAAATGGATGAATGGATGATTCAGCTGCAGGTGCCGCTTTCTGGCGAGACGTGGGAATTCATTCAGCACGACCCTCACAGTGCATTATGGGTATTCTCTTGCTGTTGAGTGTACATCGGTTGTATGCTCATTATTGTGGTGCATTATGGGATTGAATGAGTGCACTCAATAATGTCCACTATGGCTTCGGTTATGTTTAATCCCAATGCAGCCCTCTAGCTCCAACCCTAATCAAACACACCTGAACAAGCTAATCAAGGCATTTAGGATTACTAGAAAGTTACTGGCAGGTGAGTTTGATCAAGGCTGGAACTAAGTGGACCTCGAAGGCCAGAGAGCAGGGGTGTGCAGTTCTGCTCCTGCAGCGCCACCTTCCAGTAAACACACCTGAACCAGCTAACCAAGGTCTTCAGGATCACTAGAAACTTCCAGTCAGGTGTGCTGGAGCTAAACTGCAGGAGCAGGACTGGACACCGCTGCATTAGAGACATCAGACTTGCACTTACTGTGCACCTTCCCTTTCAGAATCCAGAGTTTCATTTTGTGTCAAATAAGGGTGAAATTTTAGTGGAATTTAAGAAATGTCAACATCTAAAAATAAAGAAGCTATGTTGACATGGCAAGAAAATAATTGCTGAACTGGTCAAACTCAGGGCCTCAAACCCTGAATGACCTCTATCTTGGATCTTCAGAAGAAGGAGAGTCAACTCGAGGGGCTGGACATGCTGGAGGACCAGAGTGTCCTCTTGAGGAAGAGGAGGATGAGCGATGTGCTATGAAGAGCTGGCCAATGATCTCCTGAAATCAGTGCTGCTGAGGAGTCAGTCCGAGGTCAAAATGGCTTCACCAGGAATTATTGGTAAGTGTTTTTTGATCATTTACAAATAGACTGTCCACTTCCAGTTTTCATACAGAAAGCATGCTCTGTTTTGTGTGCAGATTGCCTGGAGGAGAGCGACTTGCAGAAGGTCTATAATAGTTTTTATGGCAAACTGACCACCTACCTGTCTTCCAAAACATACCAATCGAGGAGGTAGAGGGGCGAGACACAACCTCCCAGAGGACGCCTACTTGATAAACCTGAGTGTTTTCCTCTCTTTTGCAGCTCACAGCTCCACATTTTGCTGATTGCTCAGCTTGTACAAGATTAACCTGGTTTTCAGGGAGCTCAGATGACCCTCAAACCAAAAGAGTTCTTTTCATAAATAAATATGTGACAGTATATGTAAGGGATAATCAACGGCTAGCGTGCATTAGAGGATTTTAATGAACGAAGTGGAGGCAAAGAACCGCCCGACTCGAAGCGGAGGATTAAATCCTTTAATTCAGGGCTAGCCGTTGATTATCCCGCTTATTCCATGGTCATTTGGTCATTTGCCAAGTTATAGACAAGTTCAAACTTGTCTTGCTCTTTGCAGCGCAATATTTGACCGAATGGGTAAAAATGACAGTTATTTTCGTCAGCTACGGCTCGTTAGCGCTAGCATTCTGCCAGCTTCAAATCAGACACAGAGATGAAATAGTGCGTAAGACCACATTTATTTGAATGAATTATAGCATGTATTTCAACTAATTATCGATCGAGAGAGAGAGAGAGAGAGAGAGAGAGAGAGAGAGATGACAGTTGTATGTATCTGCTTGCTGCGTCTGCGCGTCTCTCTACAAACAATTAACGTTTTTTCAAAAACAGTGATTTTATCACCTCGTTGCTGGGGAATATAATTTAGCTATCTAGTATCTATCCTTTATTTTAGTAATAAAAAATCGCAGGGAAGCGTTGGAAGTTTATGTGTGTGTGCAGCACAGTCTGCCATTCTCTCTCTGTCTGTGTGTGTGTGTGTGTGTGTGTGCGCGAGTGATGTGTGCTGGTTAGCGTGCATCAATTAAAGCAGCGCATTAATATCGAACAGTCATTAAACTGACTTGGAACTTCCTGTGCATTAAACGGTTATAATGCATACCTGCCAGCCAATCAGAATCCAGTATTCAGACAGACCATGGAATAATTACTTATATATCACAATATATGTAATTTTATATTCAGTAATACATTTTATAATATATAGATTAGTTATGGTACTGCATGTGTGAAAAAATAGTAAACATACATTTACTCATGCAGTATATACATACATCCCAGCGGGCACCTTGATGTCAATTTGACGTCAAATATTAGTCAAGATTTGATCAAGCTTCTGTATTGCAACATTTTAAGTTCAGCTTGGACGGCAATTTCTTCCGGTGGTTAACTGGATAAAAATAGGAAGCTATCCCACACTGAAATTAGTTTAATATATATTTAGGCCTATATGTTTGATGTTCAGTTTACGTCAAATCAATGTCAAGTTTTAAACGTCCAATTAATGTCATATTGACATCACATTGACATCAATGATTAGTATGTTTAATAGGATTTATGTAAATTTATCCCAGTGGGCAATTGATGTCAAAAAGACGTCAATTTGACGTCAAACTTTGACATAAAAAAACAGGTCAAAAATGCAAATCAAATTGATGTCAAAAACTTGATGTCAATTTGACATCCACACATTGATGTCCTGTTCTAGACCACCAAAATAACAACACAACAGTAATAAATGTAAGAAAAGTTTTATTCATCAATTAACAGTTCAAAAATATAAACTGTAAACTGGATTTTGTATCCCCTGAAAGGACTACAGTACTTGTAAATCAGAGGTTAAAAGTACTACGGATGATAATGAATTACAGTTCAACACTGTAAAAAAAAAAAAAAAAAAAAAAAAAAAAAAAACAAACAAACAAAAAAATAAAAAAATGGAAATATTCCAACATTAATTCTCACATTTTTTTTGTATCACAATATGTCAATATAGTAGGATGCATATTGAGTAATTCCCAAAAACAGTATACACATTATTTTTACTGTAACATTCATACCACCAGAGCTGGGTAGATTACTTACAAATTGTAATCCGTTACTGATTCCAAATTACATGACAAAAATTGTAGTCAGTAACGTAATCCATTACATTACACATTTTAGGTAATATAATCAGATTACTTTTAGATTACTTTTGACCTAACTTGTTTATCACATTGATTTAAACAGGATAATCATGTACCATAATGATGTAAAAATACAAAGAGTGAGAAAATATATCTCTTTCATTGTAATTAACAACATCAAGTGCATTAAACATTATATTACATCAATGTTTCCCAAACTGGGGTTCATAAAGGAACTGCAGGGGATTTGTGAGTTAAATGAAACGTAAACATGTAATTAAATCATAAAAAATGTAAAATTAAAATAAATCATTTTAAAATAACAATCAAAATAATTCACTTACTAAAAAAGAAGAAATATTTTTGTTTACCTGCACGCCATACGACCACTAACCAGTGTCAGAGAACCGTGAACATGCAATTGTGATAATTTTTAAAATATTTATTTTAAACTCTCAGGGGTACTTAAAGGGGTCATTGATTATGATTTCACTTTTTTAACTTTAGTTCGTGTGTAATGTTGCTGTTTGAGCATAAACAACATCTGCAAAGTTACGATGCTCAAAGTTCAATGCAAAGGGAGATTTTGTCTTTTACAGAATTGCTGATTGACCACCCCTTTAAAGTAAATATATTAGGTGAAAGAGGTTCAGATGACAAAGTTTGAGAATGTCTGCAAATAAGAAATAATGAGAATGTGCATTTTAATGAGTTTGAAAGATAATAGCCTTTCAATAAAACATAATACATGGATAAATAACCTACTGTGTGATAATTCAAATAAAAAAAAATGTGTTCATCAGCAATTGATGCCATGTTGAAACACTTCTTAAACCTGAAATGATTTTTGTAAATCCATTGGTCAAATGCTGTCGCCACTTATCCACAAAACTGGACTTTCTGAGTATATATAAGTGGTAGGCTATTTTAGAAAGGAAAATTTAAAAGATAAAAAAAGAGGAATTAAAGAGGATCAATAAATTATGAATAATTTATTGCTATTGTGGGAATAATATATAATTATGTAATCGATAAAAAAGTAACTGTAGTCTGATTACAAATATTTTAAAATGTAACTTATTACATTTTACTTATTACTTATAATTACTAGTACTTAATTTTTGGAATCTGATTACGTAATCCAGATTACATGTAATCAGTTACTACCCAGCTCTGCATACCACTCACATTTTATCACATAAATTAGGCAATTTCACTTTTTCCAAAATTAGTACTACACGTTTCATTTTAAATGTACAATTCAAGCACTCTTGAGAATCACAACAATAGAGCATGTGTCAAGGGCCTGAAAGTTCAACTCCTGGTTTAATTATACTCTATTCGGTTCAACACATGGAAATGTAAAGCATAAGACACTGAATTCAAAAGCTCACCACACAGACATCATATGGCTTTGACAATCAAGGTATCTGGTCACATTACTGAAGCCATTCACATGAGGATGTACCTTCAATGGCAACAAATTCCTATCGAGGTCAAAAAAAAAAAAAAAAAAAAAAAAAAATTAGTTAAAAGTCAAATGCACAAACAATTCTCCTGATATGACCTTACTTGTTTGGTGACCACATTGATATATGACAAAGATATTCTGTCAAGACCCATTCACACCAGGAAAATATCTATAACCATAAAATTTTAATTGCCACAACTATGACTGATTTCTCTATTACTGAACAATAAAAACAATAAAGAGGTCAAACATTTAAAGCAGCATATTATTTAACTGTAGCCACCACTTAGAATAAACAGAATGTTATCATCCCTTTTTGTGGATGCTAAAATACTTGGCATTAGTTATTGTTCTTGGAGTGAAAGAGTGGGGCTTCAGGACAGGTTAGAGAAGCTCTGTGCTAATGTACAGGAATACACTTACCCCTAACATAGATCTGGGTCATGATCCTGGAGTTTCTTGAGACAGCATAATTCTCCTTGCTCATCGGGTACCAGAGGTGCAGCTCCGCTTTGAATTTGTGTTTGAGGAACTGGTCCCATGACTGCAAACATAGAGGGTAAAAACAGATCAGATCAAAAGGAAAACCTCCAATTCTAAAAAAGTATATAAACAGAAATGACTTCTGATCATTAGAACTTCTGAGATATCTTACAATTGTAAGGTCTTTTCACATAAAATGTAAGTCTGTAAAGTAACTTACATAGTCATTTCCTTCCAGATTCATAAGGAAAGGAATATTTCACAAGAAAAAATCTACACATTCTGCATTCTGGTGTAAGATGACATAAGTTGTAATCATTTTGTAAACAACATTGCTTTTATTACTTATAAAATACTATAAATACTATAAATTTTAAAATACTATAAATACTTTAAATTTATATAAGTGACGCAAGGGTGAACAAATTACAAATAAGTTCATGAAACTGACTTACATGTGTCCTATTCTTGGAGATTTACTTCTTGGAGATTTCTGACGTGTCTTTATCGGAGTCTGGTCTGAGGATTTCTGGAAAAGAAGGAATGACAAAACCAGCATGCGGTGAATTCAGCTTGAATTATTATAATTACCAATATACCTATTAAGACATTTTACTTAAATTTGTACTTACATTTCTTTTGTTGAAGGCTGCTGATGGCGTTCTGTTGGTACTGGTTCAAGAGTTACCTCCATCTCACTAATCGGTTGAATTGGGTCCATTTTGTCTTGTTCTCGATATCCCCATCCACCTCATATGAAGGACAGTTGAAGGCTACTTTCCGCAACACAAATAAAATGTATCATTTAATAAATACATACATACAGTGGTGTGAAAAATTGTTTGCCCCCTTCCTGATTTTTTATTTTTTTTTGCATGTTTGTCACATTTTAATGTTTCAGATCAAACAAATTTAAATATCAAAGATAACACAAGTAAACACAACATGCAGTTTTTAAATGGTGTTTTTTTTTTTTGTGGGAAAACAAAATCCAAACCCACGTGGCCCTGTGTGAAAAAGTGTTTGCCCCCACCCATAACTGTGGTTTATCACACCTGAGTTCAGTTTCTCTAGCCACACCCAGGCCTGATTACTGCCACACCTGTTCGCAATCAAGAAATCACTTAAATAGGACCTGCCTGACAAAGTGAAGTAGACCAAAAGATCCTCAAAAGGTACACATCATGTTGAGATCCAAAGAAATTCAGGAACAAATGAGAAAGAAAGTAATTGAGATCTATCAGTCTGGAAAAGGTTATAAAGCCATTTTTAAAGCTTTGGGACTCCAGCGAACCACAGTGAGAGCCATTATCCACAAATGGCGAAAACATGGAACAGTGGTGAACCTTCCCAGGAGTGGCCGGCCGACCAAAATTACCCCAAGAGCGCATCGACGACTCATCCAAGAGGTCACAAAAGACCCCAGAACAACATCCAAAGAACTGCAGGCCTCACTTCATGACTCCACCATAAGAAAGAGACTGGGCAAAAATGGCCTGCATGGCAGAGCTCCAAGATGAAAGCCGCTGCTGAGCAAAAAGAAAATAAAGGCTCATTTCAGTTTTGCCAGAAAACATCTTGATGATCCCCAAGACTTTTGGGAAAATACTCTGTGGACTGACGAGACAAAAGGTGAACTTTTTGGAAGGTGTGTGTCCCATTACATCTGGCGTAAAAGTAACACAGCATTTCAGAAAAAGAACATCATACCAAGAGTAAAATATGGTGGTGGTAGTGTGATGGTCTGGGGCTGTTTTGCTGCTTCAGGACCTGGAAGACTTGCTGTGATAAATGGAACCATGAATTCTGCTGTCTACCAAAAAATCCTGAAGGACAATGTCCGGCCATCTGTTCGTGACCTCAAGCTGAAGCGAACTTGGGTTCTGCAGCAGGACAATGATCCAAAACACACCAGCAAGTCCACCTCTGAATGGCTGAAGAAAAACAAAATGAAGACTTTGGAGTGGCCTAGTCAAAGTCCTGACCTGAATCCTATTGAGATGCTGTGGCATGACCTTAAAAAGGCGGTTCATGCCCGAAAACCCTCCAATGTGGCTGAATTACAACAATTCTGCAAAGATGAGTGGACCAAAATTCCTCCGCAGCGCTGTAACAGACTCATTGCAAGTTATCGCAAACGCTCGATTGCAGTTGTTGCTGCTAAGGGTGGCCCAACCAGTTATTAGGTTTAGGGGGCAAGCACTTTTTCACACAGGGCCATGTGGGTTTGGATTTTGTTTTCCCTTCATAACAAAAAACTTAATTTAAAAACTGCATGTTGTGTTTACTTGTGTTATCTTTGATTAATATTTAAATTTATTTGATGATCTGAAACATTAAAGTGAGACAAACATGCAAAAAAATAAAAAATCAGGAAGGGGGCAAACAATTTTTCACACCACGGTATATATAAAATAATTCAGTGTCAAACAGACTGAGAGACGCATTAAAAATACAAACCTCATGTAAGTGACACGCCTCTTGCATCTTGTACAAAAATAAAGTCATTCAGAACAAGAACATTAAATATAGGCATGAACTCACCAGAACGGGACCATCACCATCAGGCTGTGTTTGAGGACAGTTAGTTGTTCGGAGGACTGTCAAACATCTCTTTGACCTTAATAATGGACATAATACTTGAGTTATGTGTATTATATTTTGCCACAGTAACATTATGCTTTATTTGGAATTTTTAATTATAATCAGGAAAATATAATATATACACTCATATGTTTTTGCTTACTTTTCTAATATTAAAGTTTCATTATGTACAAATCAAAACACATTCTTGTAGTTTTGATTCATGAAATAACTTCTCGCTTTTACTGGCTTTAGGACGTAAAGGACACTCTCATGTTGTTCAAGTTCTCATGGATGATTTCTAGATGGGTGGGACATGAAAAACAATTTCACTGAAAAAGATTTATCACAGTTTTTGAATGAGCAACTTAACCTCCTCGCTTTTTGAGATTTCATTTGACATAATATCTTAAACATCTCTAAATAATACAATTTTTTTACCTTTTTAGCGAATTCCCTCGATATCAGCAACTCACATAACTTATCTGCAGAGAGAAACAAAAACAAGCGTGCGTGCATGGGACATGATAATTAAAATTTCTACAAAAATCCAAAAGAAATATTAGTACTGAAACGCTTTAAATCAATGTACAATCTGTGCGCCTGTTTGCGCTTTAGTGAAGGCTGCGCATTAATTTAGAGGTGATTAAACTGACTGGAACAACAAGTGCATTCAACTGTTTGAACGCACACCTGCCAATCAGAATCGAGTATTCAGACAGACCAACGTTGACGTTAACCAGTAGCTAAATGTATAACTTGAATTGCAAATACGTATAAAATTAAATAAAAATAGGACAGTCTATCTGTGAATAGCACACGACGACACCGCGTGAAATTATCAGTTATATTAGTTGACTCTAACCGAAATTTTAGTTCGTTATATGGCCTCCCAATTAATATGTATTCAGAGTAACGTTAGTCTGAAATTTTCTGATTTAAACAACATTTTAAGCCTTTTAGACGAAACCTATTTAAAAGTTCAGACTTCACGATGCCTATGATTACAAATCGGCGCTATCATCGTCTGGTGAGGAAATTAACGGTCCGCGTCCAAGTTTAAAAACACACACACAATAAAGTTTAAGTTTAATAAAGACTCTAAACAACGACGGTCAAAACAAAGTTCCAAATGCCAGAAGCTTGTTCAGAAAATAGACATTTTACCTGCTTATTGTTTTATTCACATCCATCCATGAACGGTTGCTGACAGTCGAGTGAGTCCCGCTGCGCTGCTGCTCCACTGTGTGTGCGTGCTTGAGGAGAGGTATCCTTCCGCCGCGCTGCTGCTCCACTGTGTGTGCGTGCTTGAGGAGAGGTATCCTTCCGCCGCGCTGCTGCTCCACTGTGTGTGCGTGCTTGAGGAGAGGTATCCTTCCGCCGCGCTGCTGCTCCACTGTGTGTGCATGCTTGAGGAGAGGGTATCCTTCCGCCACGCTGCTGCTCCACTGTGTGTGCGTGCTTGAGGAGAGGTATCCTTCCGCCGCGCTGCTGCTCCACTGTGTGTGCGTGCTTGAGGAGAGGTATCCTTCCGCCGCGCTGCTGCTCCACTGTGTGTGCGTGCTTGAGGAGAGGGTATCCTTCCGCCGCGCTGCTGCTCCACTGTGTGTGCGTGCTTGAGGAGAGGTATCCCTCCGCCGCGCTGCTGCTCCACTGTGTGTGCGTGCTTGAGGAGAGGTATCCTTCCGCCACGCTGCTGCTCCACTGTGTGTGCGTGCTTGAGGAGAGGTATCCCTCCGCCGCGCTGCTGCTCCACTGTGTGTGCGTGCTTGAGGAGAGGGTATCCCTCCGCCGCGCTGCTGCTCCACTGTGTGTGCGTGCTTGAGGAGAGGTATCCTTCCGCCACGCTGCTGCTCCACTGTGTGTGCGTGCTTGAGGAGAGGGTATCCCTCCGCCACGCGGGATTTCCTCTAGTTCCAATATTTAAAATCCTCATATAGTTCAACAAAGAATGTATGATGATATGATATTATAATACCATATTAAAAGTAGTAATCCAAAGAATGTAACTCATTTTGGACCAGATACCACCATTAACTTAACGTTTCAAAAGATGTGCCAAATGCGTTTCGAGCCTTCAGTTAAGAAAATAATTCTATTTAAACTTAATCAACCTAATGACAAATTCATATTATACCATAAATTTGCATAAATCCTATTAAACATACTAATCATTGATGTCAATGTGATGTCAATATGACATCAATTGGACGTTTAAAACTTGACGTTGATTTGAGGTAAACTGAACATCAAACATATTGGCCTACATATATATTAAACTACTTTCAGTGTGGGGTAGCTTCCTATTTTTATCCAATTAACCACCGGAAGAAATTGCCGTCCAAGCTGAACTTAAAATGTAGCAATACAGAAGCTTGATCAAATCTTGACTAATATTTGACGTCAAATTGACATCAAGGTGCCCGCTGGGAAAGACAAGAATTGCGATATGGCTGAATGTGACGATTAAACTTCAAAAGGCTATGATTTGATTAAATAAACATGAGCGCTGCAAGTTCAAAGTCCGGTGCTGCGCTGCTTTGTGTTCAGTCTTTACCGGGAAAACTCTTATATTTCAGCCAAACGAACACCTGCTGGCAGAGAATGAATCAGTTAACATAGCTTAAACTAGAGTGCGATTCAGTCTATTAAAATACATTTAGACTGATCACATAATTTAAGATATGGGGGCAGAAATCTATAGCCTATATTTATATCATTTCATATACTTAATATCACATGAAGAGTGCCATTTTTTTTCTCCAAAAGTCAGCATGATTAGAAATGTGATATTGATTTTATGCAACAGTTCAATAAACAAGAAGTTAATTTTAAGAGACTTACGTTTTAGACACCATATTGCCTGTTTTTGCTCTATTTCTACAACAAAAATAATTCCAAACACAGCCACAGCACTGTTTTGCGTCTCTGAGCAACATGACGGTGTTTCGTTCCTGAATGAATCAACCGTTTAAATGATTCGGTTCAGTCGCAATAACTCACTTATTAACGCTGACTTACTGCCACCTATTGGCCGTTTTAATTTCACATTTAAAGTATATTCATATTTTTAAAATAATTTCAAACATCAGTTTTCAACGTTTTATGTTTCAAATATCAAAACATCATTTATGCATTTGTAACTGCAGGTTAGCTGTCCCTCTGAGCTGCATTAAAGAGTGTGTAAATACATCTAAATGCCACTTCAGATGCATTGCAAAGATACATTTTGTTGATACTGATTTCATTTGCTTGGTAACAGCCCAAATGCAAGAATTTGACTTAAAAGATGATGCACACTTTTAGAAAAAATGGCTTAAAGGTAAAAATGCCCATAAAACTTGTTGGAAAAGACTCATTTCTATCACTGCTGTGAACTGACCACACAGAATATGAAGAATATCAAAAAAATTCAGGAGTCACCTGTCCATGGTAATCTTTAAGATACCAGCACAATAACACACTCAGCAAAATATCGTCTAATTATCGTTATCGATAAAATCCCAGACAATATAGAGATAGCATTTTTTGCCAATTTCGCACACCCCTAATTCATGTTATTTCATTTATATAATAATTTATTATATACTTGAAATCAATATTATTAATACTTTTGACTTATCCATTTTCTTAAAAATGGTGTAAAGGCTGAAATGTAAAGTTTATCATTTTACAAAACTTTTTGTTTTTGTGAAAACTTGTATCTGAATTGTAAATTATGCTTTTTACAGTCATTTTACAGTTTAATATGGTACTATAGACATTGCTCTACCCCGCTCATGTGGTATTAATTTTATTTGTGCAGGTCTTAAAAAAGGTCTTAAAAAGTCTTAAATTTGAGTTTAAAAATCCTGCAGAAACCCTGAATGACGCATCCCAGGTAGCCTAATCTCAGCCTTTATATCACCAGTACCTGATTCTGATTGGCTGACATTCTAAATACAGGGGAGGGAACTTACCCTCTCTGCCACACATACACATACAGTATGGCTCGCGCGCTCCCCTTTAAGTCATGAAATATACATCGGAATATCATGAAACCATCTTCCTTGGTTTCACAATAGTCACTTAATGATTGTAAACTGAGTTTGGTGTGTTTCGAAGACATATCTGTGCGGAACTTTACATAAATAAATCACAACAATCCTGTGCTATGGGCACAGCCATTGATAGAGGCTGCAGCGAATTTTTTTACGCTACTATTTGAAACTTCTGCTTTTCAAACGCGGAAGTGTGATAAAGGCCTATAGTTAACCGAGACGGTGAAATGATGGCTATTGCTTGCTGGGGGTTAGATAAAGGAGTTTGAGTTACTAATAATCAACATTTAACCTGGTAAAAATATATATATATATTTATTTAATGTTATCTGTGTTATATTTCATCTGCAACAACAATGTGAAGTTTTATTAACATCCGTTTGACCGTTAACTTTTAAATGCATCATTATACAAACACATGAGCAGAGTTCTCCACATAAAGACCCACGGCTGGGAGATCAATGAACTACTTCTTTTCTCTCCAATACAGTAGGAAGTTAAATGAAATGAAATGTGGAGGATGTTAACAGTGACCAGATGATTGACAGGCCAGTTTACAGTGACGGGGTGCGTGTAACTATGGGACAGAGCGGTCCGGTAAAGACTCAATTGTATGACGTGATAGTACTGTATGTCCCAAAGCTTGCCTACTCTTCTACTACACACTCAAAAGTGTGCACTTTTCCTTCACCAAAAGAGTAAGGGCGTAGTATAAGTAGGCACATTGGGACACAACACTTGATTAGTTTGTTCAGGTGTGTTTAATTAGGTTTGGAGCTAAACTGTGCAGGACAGTGGCCCTCAGGAGCTGAGTTTGACATCCCTACTTTAAAGAATCCCTTGCTGTCAAGTCCACTGTAGAAAACTGGGGCATCATCATCGTCAACATAACTTGAGAAGATCTGAGTTGCAGGACAGAGCTTCTGTGGTAAAGAGAAATGCATTGTTTTGTTTAGGAACTGATACTGTAATAATTTGATCCTCTCTATGTTTGTGATATACAGCATCACTCACTGCTTTTGGCTGGATTTGTTGTGATGGACATCATGGCAGAAGCGGGTCAGAAGACATTTGCATGAAACATGGAAAAACACATTTAAAAATACTTTGTCTGAACACAAGAAAGGAAAAGGTTTGATTAGTACAGGTTATGTATGTACTTTTAGCTATATAATCATCTTCTCATTACTGCCAAGTGTGATCCCATTGGCTCAAATAACTCTCAATGAGTTTCACTCCTGATCACAATTCCTGCAAAATCAATGATGATGTTATGATTTATTTTTATGTTGTTACAATGACAGTTAAATAGTCATAAATTAATCATGTTATATATATCTCTTATATATACTAGCAATAGTTTTATTCATAAATGCAGATTTTTTAAACAAAAATTCTCCAATAATAATAATAATAATAATAATAATTTGTGTTTACTGAGGTTTTGAGGTATTAGGGTTTTGCCCTTACCATAAATGCAGTCTCAGTAGTCCTAATGAAACTGTGTACATTTAAGAATCATAAATTGATTGTTGATCGTTAAAAATAATAATAATTATGATAGGCATAGGGGTCCTCTAGGGTAGAGTGGTCTTTTTCAACCAAGTCTCTTACTACTGCGTATCTATACAACGAGTTTGGATTTTCATTTGGTGTAGTATTTACACGCCAAAGTCACATTTTTCATTCACACTGTACGCGAATCCCTCCTGTTACACTTCCACTGATTGAAAATGCGTATGCATTGTCCGCAGTGAATGAATTATATATCAACGTCATCACCATTGTCCCGCCCCTTCAGTCATACTCAAGATTTCATCTTGCGCAGGTGCCGCCGCATATGCAGAAATACATATTTAGATTTTGTTTATTTATTTATTTTACAGAAACATATTGTAGCCTACATTACTCAGTATAGGGACGAATGTTGAACTACATCTAACACTGAGCTTGCTCATTAATAGTCGGGCGATTGCTTTTATAATTCTGTCTGCTTCGTTTTTTGGCTTGTGTTTAATGTTACGCACATTTATGTTTTTGTTTGTATTTGGAATAGTAAAAGTATTAACTAATAATAATTATTATATATTATAATTAAAATAAATTTCATTAAATGTATTAGCATAAAATTAGTGTAAGGGTCATCTGTGTGCAAAGATTACTTTTTATTGATGCATCATATGTATTTGGTTACATTATGAAGAGATCACATTACTTTATGTGCATGCCAGGCATTAAGTGTCGATCACAGATGTGTGGATTAATCAACTCATTGTAATCCTGATTTAACCCAACTTGTTTTTGAATTTCTTTTTTTAATTATTTTTTCCTCCCTATTTTACATTTGTTCAAGCAGAATGTCCAGAGGCTCTTTAGAAGCAGCACATCTTCTTGGAGATGTGTTTCTTGATCATATGCTGGTAACTTTAGAAATTGTATCTTAAATAATAATTGACTTTGACTTCTTTTTCTCTATAAAATATTTGAAAGAAAACTACAGAATAGTGAACTATATACTGAATAGTTATATAGGCTAATATATTATTCATGAAAGGTAAGTGTCAACTAATTTAAAAACCTGTAAAATATATTTGCAATTTAGAAAGAGGAAAATAATCAAGCCAAAAGGTCTAAGCCACATCCCACGACCGTGAAGTGGAGGCGAAGGGACACAAGTGGGAATGTGGTAAGGCCACTTCGAAGAAAAACTGCAAAAACACCAAAACTGAAAAGAGCAGCCCCTAAACATGGTGAGACAGCTGAGAATTTACAGTTATCATTTAAATTTATTGTTATTTTCAGTTTTGATTTGTCTTTTCTCCCTATTTGATAAATGTTTAGCTATGTGCAATCTGTTTTAATCTTCAAGTGCACTTATTTATTTACAGAACTAGATATAAAGAACCTCAAATCGTTATGTATTCACATTTTATTTTGTTTAAAGCTCCTACCAGTGTACCCATCCAAGAGGAATTTGTTTATCGAGCAGAAACTGGTAACTGTTTATAAAATTGTTTATTCTGTCAGCTGCAACATACATAATTGCATGTTTTTTTGTTTTGTTTTGTATATCTCCATAAAAATGGGTTGTATTGTGACTATAACACTGTTTCTCTTTCAATGAAGCCTCACTCATTGAAGAATTGGAGCATATCCTTAATGATGAATGTGTTCAGCCTGAAGAGGTGTCTTTGGCCACAGCCTGACAGAAGCGGCAATCCCTTAGCCATGAAAAATGGCACATTGCAAGGGAGTCCTTGGTTATGAATCTTTTGGTGGCTGAATATGTTCAGGAATGCATCTGCCAACACTGTCTAACTGCTGAGGCTATTGTACGGTGCAGGGACTGTCTACCCAGACAGTATCTATGCACCCTGTGTGATGGAGATGTTCATCAGCACCTACCTCTTCATAACAGGGAGTCTATGGTCCATGGGTTCTTTAAGCCATTGTGTCCAACCACTGCAGTGAAGAGACATTCTGAAACATTTGAGTTCTCTGAACAGGGTATGCTTTTCATGTGTCCCATCATTCTTTTCAGTCTGAATATTTTAAATGGCTGTTCATGAGGGTAAAATTATAATTCAGAGTATTTTTTTTTTTTAAATATATGAAATTAAATATTACATTCTACTTTTTTATGAATTCTTTGCTGAGGAGTTGTTTATCATTGTTTTGCTTTTGCTTTTTTAGTCCGATATCTTCCACTACATTTGCCAGAGAAAATCTGTGCCTGTTCAGAAAGTTCATGCAGAGTGACCAGTGGCAAACAAATTATTCAAATTAATTTTAATGGTAAGATGTATTTTCTTTCTCTTTATGAGAAGAGCACATGAAAGAATATAAGAAAACTCAATGCTTGCATGTAATATCTGTTATTAAGAAGTTGAGAGCTGTTGTGATGCATCATTTTTTTATTAGGACGGTATAATCTCACTCTTCCATCTCTGGAGTGCTCATGCTGTGGGAAAACATGGACAGTGGAACTCAGTAATCTCCTCATGTCTGGGTACTGGCCAGCCTCTATACATTTTGAGACTGTATATGAGGCTGAACTTTTTAGGTCTTTTCTGGACTTAAAACTATTCGCTCCAGGTCTTTCACGTCAAGCAGTCCTTGGAATGCTTGACCGAAGAACAGAGTGCAATGGCAGGGTAAATATTGTTATTCAGTGTACTGTTTACATGCTGTTTATTCCTTAAAGTGATTGATTGGTTTGGTTATTTCAACAGAATGGTAAAATATGTGGAGACACATTCCAGAAAGCCTTCCTGGAATGGACCTTTGCCCAGCATGAGGTTGAGAGGCTTTGTGGTGCCCAACCATTTAAATGTCCCGCTTGCAGTCCATCCATGTATGCAGTCTCAGTGGATGGTAACAGGAAGCTGTACAGGTTCCATAATGCACACGAGTATGTATTTTTATTTTTTATTTTTGTAAATTTTATTGTATTTTTTTTTATTTATGCTTCTTAACTGTCTATATCATGTTTCTCTTTCTCTATAAAATCAAGGACAGAGAAGGGCTACTTCGATGACACATTTATAATGAAAGATGATGGTGTTTCATCCTTTGTGGAATATGTTCATGAAAAGACCAAGCATGTAATAACCCTTAACTTATTGTCATATTGTATATTTCCGTCCAGCTACCATTATTGAAACATTAATACTAATTTTAATGTAATATCTTAGTCCACAGGTAAAGGGGTTTGTGGCTCCTCTCAATGGACAGCAGCAAAGGAGTGAGCGAAAAAGTCAGCCTCAAAGATTGATGAGGAAGGCCTTGAGGTTGCTGTTTGCCGACATGGAGGACTTTTAAAAGCCCTAAATATGTTTAGAGGGGAAATATTTGCTTATCCCCTGTTCCTGCAAAACACCCTCTCGAAGGAAAATGTGGCATTTTTCTGTTCAGACGTTGCCTGCAAGTACTGGCCATACTTGAAGAGAGTGGTGGGACACTGTCCGGAGCTAAGCCCTTTATTAAATATGCGTCCACTATTATCAGTTATGCATGCCAAAGCACATGAGTGGAGTTGTGAGGTAAGATTCTGCCATTACATATTTTTGGAGTATGGACATTCACTTTTATTTCAACAACCTTTTTTTTCTTTTGGTAGATAAAATTGTCCGGAAGAAATCAAAAGGGAGCTGGTCTTACAATTGGAGAAGAGGTGGAGCAGGTCAACTCCTTCTTGTCGAGAGCAGCAGTCTGCAATAAATATATGTCCAAAGCTGGTGAAGATCTTTCTTTACTACTTACACTACTTTTAACATATTATTTCTAAGTATAAATTAATCATGACTAACAATATTTTTACTTTGACCACCTATCTAATAATAGCACGTTCAGACATGCTCACAGTTCTTGCTTCTGCATGGAACAAACGGAAATCTGAAAATCTGGCTAAAAGTTTGTCGCAAAGATCGCAAAGATCATCAAAAGCTTATTTTTCATCATCATCTGCTTTCATTATATTACCATAAAACTGACTTAACAGTTACTTCCTCACACAATTTCTTTATCATCATAACTATGCATTAACTAGAACTTTTTGTCACCCCATTTGATTTGCTCAAAAGGGATGTGTAGGTACTATTAGTTGATTTTTTCTCTTTTTTTCTTTCTGTTTTGTATTATTAAAAGCATTGTTTGACTATACAAGGGTAAATATTTTGCTATATTTTTAATATGGTATTTACTGTACTAAATATCTTATGCATTTATGTTGTAAATTACTGTAAATACAGTTAGTTGTATGTCATTTTTTCTATATTCAATTCACAGGGCCCATTTGGAGCAATCATTGTCTATGTTCTTGCATAAGACAACATTCCTTAATACAGTACCTTGCTATGCCCTGCTGCGATGACGAGTCCGTACCACCTCAACTTCAGCACCAACAATCAACCCCCCCCCCCCCATGTTTGTTTATTTATTTTTCTTCTGCTTTATAATCCAATTATCTACTCAACTATACTGTTATTATTTGAATTATTTTCAATTATTTGAATTATTTCCCTTCTTCTTCCCTCTGTCCTTAATGAAAAGAGAATATATATATATAGAGAGAGAGAGAGAGAGAGAGAGAGAGAGAGAGAGAGAGAGAGGTGTACAACTCATATTCATAACCATCTCACACCAACACTGCACATAATTACATGTAAATTTAATTTCATTGTTTGTGCTCTTGTTTTGGCTTAGCTTGTTTGTTTATTGTCAGATTTGCTTTCTATTTACAGTATTGTTTTCTCCTATGTTGTACTGTTTCTCTGTATGTCCTACTTTGTCCTGTTCTAAGGCAAATAAAAAAAGAAAGAAAGCAGCAAGAGATACAAATGCAGTGCATGATTTTAATAAAAAGAGCATTGTCATCCTTTGAAAAAAAAAAAAAAAGACAACATACCTTGGACATCTAGCCTCTACTCTAGTGAGAATATGGTTGTTCATATCTATATATTTACTGAATTGACAAGGACTAAGGTTAAGGTTAGTTATTTCATTGTGTATATTGTACTGTACACATACACAATGACTGTGTTTGTGTTCAGAATGATCACACTGATAGCAGAAACTCCTGAGTAGTGTATGATCATGTTTAACAGGCACACTTGTGTGTTTAACCCGGAGTTAGGGTTAGTCAAGCTTTACCGGGTGAGTCTCATCGAACCTGTCAACAACTTATGCAAGCTTATTTCCACCACGGAATAAAATTATAAGAAGGTAATTGCGTCTTTATTCACAGTTTTGACAAATCACTTCATATTTCCTTGAGCCCATCTTGATTGATAGTTTTCCCAGTGTTGCTGGGGGGTTCCTCTGTGCACCAGTGTCCTCCACACTCCAAAAACAGGCAGTTATGGTTAATCAGGAACTATTGTCTATATTGTGTGTGCCATTGCTGTAAAAGACTGGTCATCTGTTCAGGGTGATTCTCTGCCTTTGGCCTGAGGTAGCCGGGATAAACTCCTGGATATTCCAGACATGATTTTGTGTTTCTGAAGGTCAAAAGCTATAAATAGAAGACCAAGTTGCAGATAGTGAAAACACAAACCTTTATTTGTCCACTACAACAGAAACTGTGAACTCAAATGGACAAACAAACAAACTGCCATTATGTACCGGTAATGTAATTAACACTGACTGAGGGTAATTTGAACATTATCCTCAGGCTCCCAGGTGGGTGGCCATGTCTTCTTACAGAAAAAAAAGCAAAAACAACAACCAATACATGAGAAAATTACAGTAGTTAATTAAGTTGGCATGTAGGTTTACTTACTCTTACCAGGATGGACATGGCAACCAATGCACCAAGACCTCTTTACGTCCCTATGAATTAGGTAAGACAAAACAGCCAATTACAAAAATCATCATTACATTGTGTTATGTTACTGTGGTACAGCCACACCACCAGCACAAAAACAGAGACAAGGTAGCTGCATGCAGGAGTAATGGGTGTGCCGAAAGGTGGTGTGCTGAAAGGTGAATGCTACAACAGAATCGAACCCCTAACCACGCCCGTACCTTTCAGCATGCCCCAACCTGTCTCCACACACAATGCACCAACCTGCCGTTACCCACACTTGCAAAAACACACTAAAGCAGATTTTGTCAAAGCATGCAGACTTTGAATTTGAATTCCAATTCATCATTCAGGATTCTTACCACTGAAGAACTTCAACAACTGCTGTTACCATATTCAAAAGCAATGGAAATACACACCTGTACTTTAAATGTTATATAGATTATATGTTATATTCATAGTACACTACTGTACAGAAAATTGTACTCTAAATCTTTACAGTAATACATAAATTCAGTTAATACATAAATTAATACAGTTCTTCATGTTGTTTATTTATTGATTGTGTACTGTGTTCTTCTCTTCTACCTCATGCTCTTTTTTTTTGCACTGTCTGTACTCATACTGTAATGAGTCCAATATCTTGCATGCAAAAGGTTTACTAAGCGACTAAGAATTTCATTCCAGATGTACATTTGCCAAAAAAAGACACATTACCGTACATTCAATGTGGGGTTTTTAACATTACAACAGAGCCAAATTTTGAAATACTCATCGATCTGTAGTTTTGGAGCAAAAACAAATTATTTACATTGATAAATGTATTACATTCATTTATTGTAGAGGAAAAGGTCACCAGTATTATTAAACGCATTAACAGACTGTAGATACTGATTAATGCCAACCTTTCTGAGACGCCTCCTAGAAACAAATTCCACAGGAAATGTGTCCAGAGATGCATGGAATGGACATTCTGTATAAATGTAAAATTTGGTTAGAAGTGAATTAATTACTTAATAACTTGAACAGAGAACATATAAAACAAATATGTAACATTTAAAAATCTAAACATCATTGAAACAACAAATATAAACATCAATATTATGAGAACTTTCCAAATAGATGACAACCTGTAATAGTTTAACAATGTTAAAGAGCTAAAGTGGTCTCAAACTCGGTTCCTGGAGAGCCACAGCTCTACAGAGTTTTGCTCCAGTCCTACTTGAACACACCTGATCCAGCTAATCAGTGTCTTCAGGATTACTAGGGTGCATTTCTTATTTCTAAATCCTGTTTCCTTTCCTTGTGTCTTAGCTCCACCCCGCTTAGGATATGAGGTAAGGATGCGCGGAAAGAAAATGAGGATGAAAGAATCAAAGGAAAGGTTATTTGTACTTTGGAATATTCTTGATCACTCAAGCATCACTTCAGATCGTCATCACCTGAAAAAGGGATCTGCCCTTATGTTGTTAAAGTTTGTTATTTAAGGCATTCATAATAAATATTAATAAAGCAAGATGCCCTGTTAAAATATATGATATGTATGATTTATTTAAACTGCAAAAGTAAAATGTAAATGTAAATTATTATGACAGATGTGAAGGGGGAGGATAAATTATATGTGCGACAGGTTTGTCGATGAGAACTTCCGTATAGGATACACCTGTGTCTTCTTGCTCTTAGCTCCTCTGGAAGCTTCCTCATTCCTCATTCCTCACCTCCTCAGGTGCAATTAGAGCAGGGGTCACCAAACTTGATCCTGGAGGGCCGGTGTCCTGCAGAGTTTAACTCAACACACCTGCCTGGAAGTTTCAAGTATACCTAGCAAGACCTTGATTAGAAGCTTTGGAGCTAAACTCACCGGGACCTCCAGGGCCGAGTCTGGTGACCCCTGAATTAGAGAATTCAGATGTCCTGCAAAGTTCGATCGGTTTCGGGTCACAGGCTTGAGGACAAGAAAGCAAGGAAATGAGGAAGCATGAATTTGAGTATTATGAGAAGCACCCCTAGAAGCTTCCAAGCAGGAGTTAGCTGGAGTTGGTCGGAGCTAAACTGTGCAGGGCTGTGGCCCTCCAGGAACTGAGTTTGAGACCACAGAGATAAACTGTGCTGTATAACATTTTATACCTGCGTCTATCTTTTCTTGGCGCTTTCTTTTTGCTGCCATGTTGACAGGTGATTTGCTGTGAAGAAAAAAAAAAAAGTTTTTAGCATTAGTTCAAGTGCATGTCAAAGAACAGTTTTCATTGAGCCCGAGTTCACATTGTTCCTTGTTCATTGCACTGGCTTTACCCAAAGCCCCTTTAAAAGTCATTTCACTCTGTGATCATCTTTGAAACGCCTCTTGGGCATCTACGGTAAGTGCAGATCCTATCTCTTTGAATGGAGAAACTGTTCACAAAACTTACGATTAAATCTCTGATACATGCCCGTCTCAGAATACTGTCTATTTCTTTAGCAGCAGAGCTTCTAATGGCAGCAGGGATTAATTCTTCATGTTGAGTGTTAAGCCTGTGTTATACTTTCCACGTGTGCGAGTCCGCTATGGTCGTAAATATCGTCATCAGAGGGTGTACGCAGAAAGTATAACACAAGCTTTACACTTTCTCCCATTCATAAGTAATAGGAGTGAAACATTTTCCTATATCTAGAGTCTTTGCTTCACTTCATTTTCTTCTACTCACCAATCTGCTTTTAATATGACTCCCTCCATCTCTCTTCTCTCTTCCATTGCCTCCATCTCAAGTGCATTAAACTTTCTTTTCTCTGACTGTTTCTTCACCCCCTTTGCCTGTTCAGTCTTTTTTGTCACTTTGTCTCTCTCTTCCTCAACAGGCCTCTCTGGTTCTTCCTCTCTACCTTCTATCTGTTGTTCTTCGATCTGCTCTTCATTTTCCAGTCTTCTCACTTCTACATTGTCCTCCACTACAATGTTCTCTTCATCTTCTACAGTCTCTTTCAAGTCCTGTCTTTCTTTCTCATCACTTTTGATGACCTCTTGTTCTTTTTCTGGACTTTTGTCTCTCTCTTCCTCAACAGGTCTCTCTGGTTCTTCCTTTCTACTTTCTATCTGTTGTTTATTGATCTGCTCTTCATCCTCCAGTCTTTCCACTTCTACATTATTCTCTGAGATAATGTCCTCCTCTTCTTCTACAGTTTCTGTCAAGTCCTGACTTTCTGCCTCATTACGTTCTGTGACCTCTTGTTCTTTTTCTGGACTTAAACCTTATAAAAAAAAAAAAAAAAAAATTTGCAGCCTTAAAGTCATGTTAAAATACATTAAATAAAAAAAAAAAAACTCTAAAAGAAAGTGCAGTTTAATATATAATATAATATAATATAATATAATATAATATAATATAATATAATATAATATAATATGTAATATAGCTACAGAACTTATTTTACACATTAAAATATTAGACAAACATTTAAGTATTGGCGCTTGCCAATACGTCTTACCCTGTAAAATATGCTCAAAAATTATGAGCATTTTTTCCATCACATCATGTCCCTCAGGTGGGAACTCAAGGGGGCATTGGACCTCTGCTGTCCACTAGAGCTGCAACAAACGATTATTTTAATAATCGATTAATCTAACGATTATTAGAATGATTAATCGACTAATCGATGATTATTTTACTGATTAATCAGTAGACTTTGATTATTCAGCTTTTGCAATTAGTTAAAATATTGAGTTATACATATTCTAACAAATAAAGAAAGGTCACTTCAGCTGTTGAAAATCATATTATGTAATTACAATTATTAAACTATTAATTTATACAAATAGATACACTACCAGTCTAAGTTTTCAAGTTTTTGAACAGTAAGATTTTTAATGTTTTTAAAGAAGTCTCTTCTCTTCACTAAGCCTGCATTTATTTGATCCAAAATACAGCAAAAGTAGTAATATTTTGAAATATTTTTACTATTTAAAATAACTGTTTTCTATTTGAATATATTTTAAAATATAATTTATTCCTGTGATTTCAAAGCTGAATTTTTAGCATCATTACTCCAGTCACGTGATCCTTCAGAAATCATTTTAATATTCTGATTAGCTGCTCAACAGAAAGTTCAGAAGAACAGCATTTATCTGAAATAGAAATCTTTTGCAACATTATAAATGTCTTTATCATCACTTTCAATCAATTGAAAGCATCCTTGATAAATAAAAGTATTAATTTCTATAATTTCTTTCCCCCCCCCCCAAAAAAAAAAAAAATTATACCGACTCCAAGCTCTTGAATGGTATAGTGTATAATGTTACAAAAGCTTTTTATTTCAGATAAATGCTGATCTTTGCATCTTTCTATTCATCAAAGAATCCTGAAGAAAATGTACTCAACTGTTTTAAATATTGATGATGATGATGATGATGATGATGATGAAAATAATAATAAATGTTTCTTGAGCAGCAAATCAACATATTAGAATGATTTCTGAAGGATCATGAGACACTGAAGACTGGAGTAATGATGCTGAAAATGTAGCTTTGATCACAGAAATAAATTATACTTTAAAATATATTCAAATAAAGCAGTTATTTTAAATAGTACAAATATGTCACAATATTACTGCTTTTGGTGTATTTTGGATAAAATAAATGCAGGCTTGGTGAGCAGAAGAGACTTCTTTAAAAAAAACATAAAAAATAAACTTTAAAAATCTTACTGTTCAGAAACTTTTGACTGGTAGTGTATAAAAAAAATCTCACAAAATGAGATGACAGACAGAGAAACTCTCTTATTCAACATTTAATTAGCTATATCAAAAAGTAACTGAATGACATCATTTGGCCTAACATCTCCTTTAGTATGTCATATGGATAAGAAACAAAATAAAGATAAGTGATATGATGCTTATTTTTGGAAACTATTTTATTTGCAGCGTAATCTCTCTTAAAATACCTTATAGGGTTATGATAATCAAAACAATCCTGAGCTAGATCAAGCTTTGATCTCTGTAAACCAAACTATCACTTTAATGAAAATTATCACTCTAATGCTGATTAACTCTTATTTAGAAGAGTTCTGCCCATTAAAATCTGGCACATCAATTTACTTTTTATTTGAACTGTCAGTTTACAAGAATTACAATTTACTCATGTTTATGTAATGTATTATGTTTATGTATTTATATGTAAAAAATCTTTATATTATAGTGCCTCTTATTTAATTGTTTTTGTATAGAACAATGTGTGAGGGATTAGGATGTTAGATTTAGCTTACCATGGACATTTACATTGTCAAGAACTTTTGATTGATTCCGAGACTTAATAGTTGTTTTTGCCCACTGTCGGGCTTGGGAACGAAACTTTGCCAATCGTACTGATTGTCTGTGTTTAAAATCAAGTAATTTTCCACACTACAAAAAGAAAAACAGAAACACATTGAGTATTAAAATAAATGCAATACCATATAAAGAACCAGTGTTAGTTACACACAATCACCTTAACACAGCACCGGTTTCAGCAATTCATCTTATTCCAGCAGTGGGGGCATTGGTGAACAGTTGAACCTGGCATTTTGACTATACAAAAACAACACAAAATTACTAAATTAGACACAGAATAATAGACAGACGTCACATACAAAACTTAAGGCAAATGAAAGATAAATTAGTCATTAATG
Source organism: Spinibarbus caldwelli (assembly GCA_039654775.1). Taxonomy (NCBI): domain Eukaryota; kingdom Metazoa; phylum Chordata; class Actinopteri; order Cypriniformes; family Cyprinidae; genus Spinibarbus; species Spinibarbus caldwelli. The sequence continues at coordinate 32,510,641 of CM077230.1, read as the reverse complement.
AGTATAGTTTTTGAGAGGTGGGTACTTCTCAAAAACTACATACTTATTAAAGACTAATTTATCTTCATGATCATCAAGAGTATTTAAGAGTTGGCCAAAATAAACACTAACAATACGTGATGATGCAGACCTGTAAAAATCCACACATCTGTGATCGACACTTAATGCCTGGCATGCACATAAAGTAATGTGATCTCATCATAATGTAACCAAATACATATGATGCATCAATAAAAAGTAATCTTTGCACACAGATGACCCTTACACTAATTTTATGCTAATACATTTAATGAAAATTATTTTAAACAGACATAAATTGCCTGGCAACACTGTGGCCTACATGTGCAAGATCACTTAAGAGAATAACGTTTGATGCTGACAGCACTGACGCATTAGAAATCCTATTAGCACTTGCATTTACGATATTTATTTATTTATTTGTTCATATTTTTGGCTAAATACTTACTTTTGTGTTGTGATGATTGACAGCTTCGAGGATGCACGAGGTCGCAGGAGTTGAAGTCGAGAATCATCGGGCGCAGGATAATTATGAGCCCGCTAAATGATTTGATTGGGTTCCGAGCGGGAGTGGGTGGTTCCTGAATCAGCGAAGAACTAAAAACCAGGGCATTGCACTTTATTCATTATTATTTTTATTATTATTATTAGTTAATACTTTTACTATTCCAAATACAAACAAAACATAAATGTGCGTAACATTAAACACAAGCCAAAAAACGAAGCAGACAGAATTATAAAAGCAATCGCCGACTATTAATGAGCAAGCTCAGTGTTAGATGTAGTTCAACATTCGTCCCTATACTGAGTAATGTAGGCTACAATATGTTTCTGTAAAATAAATAAATAAACAAAATCTAAATATGTATTTCTGCATATGCGGCGGCACCTGCGCAAGATGAAATCTTGAGTATGACTGAAGGGGCGGGACAATGGTGATGACGTTGATATATAATTCATTCACTGCGGACAATGCATACGCATTTTCAATCAGTGGAAGTGTAACGGGAGGGATTCGCATACAGTGTGAACGAAAAATGTGACTTTGGCGTATAAATACTACGCCAAATGAAAATGCAAACTCGTTGTATAGATACGCAGTAGTAAGAGACTGGGTTGTCTTTTTAAGCCTTGTTTCTTACGTTCTTTGCCCCGTGATGACACTTATACACGTCAGTTGAGTATTTTATCAACTGAAGGTATCTGTTTGGCTACAGATGGATGAATTGTGCAGGTAATTTATACGAAAATAACTAAAATAGTATGACAGTTATAATTGAGCATGGATGCTACCCCTGGATATTTTTGGTATCACACCTCTTAGTCTCTTAGGGGTCCTCGGTAGGTGGAGACCCTTTTCTTTTCTCTATTTTATCTTTTATTTAATGTAATAACTGTGATAGATAGTCGGAAATAAATAGTAAATCAAGGCATAATAAATTGAATAATGAAAAAAAAAAATGCATGAAGACAAAAGTATAAAGAAGAATCCCAGCAGGTTTGCATGCTTGTTCACTCATTTATTTCAAAGGTGGAAAATAACTACAAACAAGATTTAAATTAATGAGAAATGTGTCATTTTGTAAAGATGATCAAGAAACACTGCTCCACAAAAAAAAAAAAAAAAAAAAAAAAGAGTGTGTTATAATGGTGGAGTATGCATGATGGCAGTCAAAGAGATTTATCTACATTTTTCTTCTTTAGTATAATACATTATTAATATTTTATCCATATTTTATTTATAAAATATCAACACATTTCTATTAAAACAACACACTGTATACATATAACATAACATGATTATTTAACAGGAATACCTTTTCCGTCTGACAAAATTTTCCATATCCACACAAAAACTTGCTGTCTACACAATTACAAAACAGACAGGCAATAGGTTTTTTTTTTTTTTTTTTAATTTTTTTCAACATAAATCAGAGGTATAATCAATATCTAAATGTCATCTCTCTAACACACTCATTCAATTTCTCCAGGAGATCATGGTCTACTTCAAGTGCTCCTGCTCGAACCAGAGATGCTTTAATCCACCTGTGATGCCTGCCGTTCACTACAACAGTGCTCCAGCCTGGACGCGAGTCCAAATGATGAGACAATATTATTGTTCAGAGTTACACAATACCCACTTGACAGAAGGTTACCAGAACTTTGAAAGGGAACAGAATCCCTTGCTCCCCTTGAATGTGTAAAGCATCTCACCAGTCTTTTAACTTCACTGCTGTGATGTTCCCAGAAGAACTCCAGGTTTTAAATAGATAACACAGGATGCGGTTTTGTGTACATGTTAACAACAGGTTAATTAAGGTTAACTCATATTGTAGGATGCTCTACTGCTCCATCTGAGTCACATGCATCAATCTGCATCTAATCTCACTTTTTGACTGTCCACCAACCTAGTATTGGGAGCCCATTCATTAAATTGCACATCTTGGATGTCTTTCTTATCTAACACACCTGATTGAACTCATCAGTTCATTAGTAGACACTGCAAGACCTGTGCTGCTGAAAATCACCCCATACCCTCATTCACTATTCCTTACATTAGTCCACTAATATAGTCCATCTGAAGGAGTGAATGAAAACGAGCGAGTGAATTCAGACACTGAGTTCACTAGAAGAGCTGTCGCTTTTGAATAGAATAGTGTTTGCTGTTTTATAATCATTTGAAACGAAAAAAACTGGCAGCTCCAATAATAATGAAAAGATTTATCTTGAATTTAGTATTTAGTGCGCCCCTTTCTGGCGAGACGTGGGAATTCATTCAGCACGACCCTCACAGTGCATTATGGGTATTCTCTTGCCATTGAGTTTACATCGGTTGTATGCTCATTATTGTGGTGCATTATGGGATTGAACGACTGCACTCAATAATGTCCACTATGGTTTCGATTATGTTTAATCCCAATGCAGCCCTCTAGCTCCAACCCTAATCAAACACACCTGAACAAGCTAATCAAGGTATTTAGGATTACTAGAAAGTTACAGGCAGGTGAGTTTGATCAAGGCTGGAACTAAGTGGACCTCGAAGGCCAGAGAGCAGGGGTGTGCAGTTCTGCTCCTGCAGCGCCACCTTCCAGTAAACACACCTGAACCAGCTAACCAAGGTCTTCAGGATCACTAGAAACTTCCAGTCAGGTGTGCTGGAGCTAAACTGCAGGAGCAGGACTGGACACCACTGCATTAGAGACATCAGACTTGCACTTACTGTGCACCTTCCCTTTCAGAATCCAGAGTTTCATTTTGTGTCAAATAAGGGTGAAATTTTGGTGGAATTTAAGTAATGCCAACATCTAAAAATAAAGAAGCTATGTTGACATGGCAAGAAAATAATTGCTGAACTGGTCAAACTCAGGGCCTCAAACCCTGAATGACCTCTATCTTGGATCTTAAGAAGAAGGAGAGTCAACTCGAGGGGCTGGACATGCTGGAGGACCAGAGTGTCCTCTTGAGGAAGTGACAATATATGTAAGGGATAATCAACGGCTAGCGTGCATTAGAGGATTTTAATGAACGAAGTGGAGGCAAAGAACCGCCCGACTCGAAGAGGAGGATTAAATCCTTTAATGCAGGGCTAGGCGTTGATTATCCCGCTTATTCCATGGTCATTTGGTCATTTGCCAAGTTATAGACAAGTTCAAACTTGTCTTGCTCTTTGCAGCGCAATATTTGACCCGAATGGGTAAAAATGACAGTTATTTTTGTCAGTTGCGGCTCGTTCGCATTCTGCCAGCTTCAAATCAGACACAGAGATGAAATAGTGCGTAAGACCACATTTATTTGAATGAATTATAGCATGTATTTCAATTAATTATCGATCGAGAGAGAGAGAGAGAGAGAGAGAGAGAGAGATGACAGTTGTGTGTATCTGCTTGCTGCGTCTGCGCGTCTCTCTACAAACAATTAACGTTTCTTCAAAAACAGTGATTTTATCACCTCGTTGCTGGGGAATATAATGTAGCTATCTAGTATCTATCCTTTATTTTAGTAATAAAAAATCGCAGGGAAGCGTTGGAAGTTTATGTGTGTGTGCATCACAATCTGCCATCTCTCTCTCTCTGTGTGTGTGTGTGTGTGTGCGTGTGTGTGTGTGTGCGAGTGATGTGTGTTGGTTAGTGTGCATCAATTAAAGCAGCGCATTAATATCAAACAGTGATTAAACTGACTTGGAACTACATGTGCATTAAACGGTTATACTGCATACCTGCCAGCCAATCAGAATCCAGTATTCAGACAGACCATGGAATAATTACTTATATATCACAATATATGTAATTTTATATTCAGTAATACATTTTATAATATATAGATAAGATATGGTACTGCATGTGTGAAAATATAGTAAACATACATTTACTCATGCAGTATATACATACATATATGGAAACATATATTTCTTAAATTTATCATTTGATATACGTTTCATATTTTAAAATACAGCTAATTTACAATAGCATAAGCACACCTGCTTATAATGAACACTTAGTGAACAGACTATCACTGTGCTGAAATTTACTCAGGCATTACTTTTTAAATAAAATAACATATAACTTAATGGTGTTTGGCCAATCGTCATCCTGACCGCAGGCTCTACTCTTCTGCACAATAGTGACCCCACAAACTTACACATACCAGAAACACTTTTACATTTCAAAATAATACAGCATTAAACACTAACAGATCTCCCCTTATATTAATAGTGATCAAAAACACATGAAATATCACTCAGTTTTAACATTTTTACTCTCCTTTAACAGCCAGAAGCAAAGCATGCTGGGAACTAGAAATCTGCTGTAACTCATTGTGTGAATGTGTGTGTATATGTGTGTACATACATTCACATTTATATGGAGCATCTATGTGCAATATATACTCAATAGTCAATAAAGGATGAAACAATGAATATTTATTTTTGTCTACATTTCTAAATAAATTTGTATGTATCAATATATAGCCATGTATTGTCAATGCATATATTGCTGTGAAAAATATAAGTACTAGTTCCAATATATGGAAATGTATTATGTAATATATCACATTGTATTTTGCAGTATATTCTCATATATTTTTGTTTCGTAAGAGGACTCCCGAGGAGGCAGGAAAGGCTAACTAGCTATTTTAACCAACTATTTTGTCCCATTCAATTAAATTTGAAATGTTATTTTCTAAAAATTAACTTGAAATCTTATCACCACATTCCCAGAGTTACTAATGGTGCTTCACCTGTTCACCTGTCAAGTTTGTTTGTTTATTACTTGACAGGTGAACAGGTGAAGAATAAAAAGGGAAGACACGTCCCTTCAAATAAGCAGAAGACAGGATATTTCTGGATACTGTTGCTTGTTTTCATTGTATCCTGAAATGCCGTGCTTTGGCAATAAACTGATTATCATAAACAACAAATGTATTTTTGTAGGGAAATGGCATGACCAGGGGATAAATTGGTGCAGTTGTTCATTTAGCCTGACGCCTTGAAACAACTGAAGTATTTCTTAGTATTTGTTAATATTTATTTTGTAAGTGTAATCCTCTGGGCTTACTTTAATGTGTAGACACCAAAACCATTTAACACAGAAAAAACTACAATGTGCTTTTCACGGGTAAAGATATATTTGACCCAGTATGTCCTAATAAATATATTAAACAGTTTTTTTTCTTTTAGGTTTTTTTATTTCCATCACAAAAAAAGTTACACCAAAAGAAATAATAAAAAAAAAATAATGATTTTCTTATTAAATAATATACACTGGAAGAAAGCTTCGCAATAAATATTTAAAGAAAAGATTTACCAAGATTTGTGAAATCCCTGAGGGGTCATAGTTAGATCTATTTTAAAATAGAGATCTATTTTTAAATCATTCATATTTTACATATTTAATTGATTTAGTTTATTTATTACAGTATGTTTTATGTCAAACTCTCTCCTTGAGACTCGAGCACTCTGCTGGTAAACTGTGATCTTATCTCATGACTCCCTCTTGAGGCTGCATTAGGACTTAAACTATACCATCACACTGTCATATACTGTTTTTAGAATTAAATTTAATGGATTTTCTTATCATCTTCAGGCTTATATTATAATGTACTGTATAAAGAAAAATGTTAAACCCACTTAAGTAAAAAAAAAAAGTCTTCATGATTTACATATCTACTACGTATTAATATACAAAAGTTTCATGAAGATACAAAAAAATCTATCTTATCTATCTATCTATCTATCTATCTATCTTCACTGTAAAAAATTAAAGAGTATTATTTTACAATATATTCCTGTTTTCAGAAATGTACTGTGAAATCAAAGCATGCTGGGTAATTTTCTTACAAATGACTGAATGAACAGCAGAATGATGCTAACATCACAGTAATTTACTGCTCTTGTTTTACTGTGAATTCACATTATAAAGTTGTCTTTAACTGTTAAGTTGTCTTTGACCTTGCATATTCATATTCACATTTCTGACTTAGTCATGTCAAAAGTATAACAAATGAAAACATTTATCAAAATGATGACAAGCTAGAATATGAAATAAGTTAATTGCCTGACTTTAGGATAGTCAAACAATTCTTCGCATAAACATGAACATTTTATTTTAGCATTATTTTAGCAAGAAAATTAATCAATAACTTGTTTCATATTCATAACTGTTTGCAGATTAATCTTTTACAAATTTCTGAGAGTGCAGTTAGATACAAGAGAAGTCCCACTGTGAAATTACTGTGAAAGTAATGCATTTATTAACCTGGAATATACTATAATTTCATGCTAATTTTTTACAGTGCAGTTAATATGTCCAATCTAATTATTTAAAAAAAAAAAAAAATGTTCCCATGAGACTGGAAAAATGTAGCCTGAATAAAAATTAATAACAAAATCCTTCACATACGAAACTGCTGGATCAGTATCAGCATTAATGTCCAGGTGACAGTCTTGTTCAGGACGTGTTGTTTTGATTCACTTGTTTGGAGCTTGTGGAGTTTCCACTGTCAAATACTGTACAATATAGAGAAAGATAAAATACACTAAGATCTGCTTTAATACAAGATAATAAATGAAAGCATTGACTCAATAACTTACTATAGTTTCTCCAGTTTACAGTGTGGATCCTCCAGTAGAGCAGAGAGCAGCTTCACTCCTGAGTCTCCTGGTTTATTATAGTTCAGATCCAGTTCTGTCAGGTGTGAGGGGTTTGATCTCAGAGCTGAACTCAGAGCAGCACAGCCTTCCTCTCCAATACTGCAGTTAATCAGACTGCAGAGAGTGAAGAACATGAATGATCTCTGAGATTGTGTTTAAGCTTTAGGGTGAGAGTGTGTTTGTGTGTGTTTGCATGAGCTCTGTTTTTCTCTCACACCAGGATCGGTGCTATAGAGAGTTTATCTTGCCAGCAGCTGAGACATTAATTTAAATGCACTCTACCCACATGATTCCTGATTGTGATGCTGAACTAGTTTATCGTTTTCACTCTTCAAACCGTTTGTAGTACTATATAGGCGATAATGTTAAAATAAAAGTAAAATTATAGTATAACTATGAACAGGGGTGTTGCTAGTGGGGGGAAAAGGGTGACAGAGTACATAGGGCCCAGAGGTCTGGGGGGCCCGCGATCGTCTACTGGTCATCGGGAGCACCGGGACATTCCATTCAAATAGTGGGCCGATCGCCGAAACGAAGGAGACCTCCCCGATATTAGGCGCTGTTTTTAAATTACAGCGCATGCGAAACCGGATAAAACAAATACTCCAAAAGCGCCAAGCAGCGCTACCCGATGCGTCCGCCAGCCGCGCGTCAAAGCAGAGCAGGATCAGTCTCCCGCACAGCGCTGCGCTTCTGCCACGATTCATAAGAGATAAACAGCGCGAGTCGCTTGATCCATTCAGATGTGACACAGAATTGTTATACAGTCGTGTGATATGAGAACATTAAAGGGTCTGTAGTGATGCTGGCTGAAAACAGCCACGACAATGAGGTATACTGGAAAACGCCAATAGGCTTGTCAATTTTAACACTTAACTTTTAACACAATATTAGCACTGTACAAATAGCCTGTGTTTGCAGAAATTTATTTATTATAAATGTTACTGTTATTACATATTGGGGAATATTTTAATTTCATAGAAGTTGTTTTCCTTCAGGTTTAGTTTTTTTTTTTAACTACAAATTGTATAGTTTATTATTACTTATTTATTTTTAAACCACATAACCATGGTAATGAGGACCATGGTTTTACTTCTTGTGACCACCATCTTACTAGTCAGCTAAACTCTGGATACTAAGCAAGAACTTCTTTCTTTTTAGATGTTTAGTTCTAATGAATTTTAATTGAAGTAAAACGTTAATTCAACAAGGGTCTGATTAAAGATAAATGTCAGTGTCCTATAAATTTGGTGCTTCTTATTTACAAATAATAAAGTTCTTAAAGGGAGAGTCACCCAAAAATGAAAATTGTCATCATTTACTCAACATCATGTCATTCCAAACCTGTATGAATTTCTTTCTTCTGTGGAACGTAATTTGAGAAATTCAAGAATTTTTGTCCATACAGTAGAAATCAAGGGTAACCAAAGTGGTTTGGTAACATTCTACAAAATCTTCTTTTGTGTTCAACAGAAGAAAGTCATTTTGAACGACGTGAGGGTGAGGAAATGATGACAGAATTTATTAGCAGTAACTTGCCAGCAGTCTAGCTCAAAATCAATGCTTTACTGTCAAGTGCTTTTCTATGTGACAAAAATGCATTATTAAGTTTGTTGCATTAGTCGTGAATTCAGAAATAGATCGTTTCTGTCCTGTTTTATTTATTCATTTATTTACTCTAATTGAAGGCCCTAGGACCCATCAAATCATTCAAGGGGGAATTTGTGGGAACATTATTTTAACGTTATTGCAACTCATCCACTCATTCCCCCCCACACACATCATAATGATTTCAGAAGAGCTCAGAATAAATCAAATATAACAGTTTATTTGTCAAGTAAGAATGAATCATGTTAATTACAATTAAAGAATAAGAATCCAAATCAGAGATAATAAATACATAACATCAAATGCTCAAAGATGAATCTAAGAGTGAGAGGTGCAAACCTAACAGAGTATAAAATAGCATTCATGAGTGCTCATATAAATACTCTTCAAACAGATTAAAATGTACAGAACTTGGTGCCACGGAGTAAATGTAAATCTGTTATTCATGGACTGGAGCAAGACTTGTCAATCTGTCATTTTTATAATTATTTATCTGTATGTTTCATTTTTGCTTACACTTATGTAATCAAGTAAAAAGACGACAGAATTAAAATTTTTGGGGTGAACTATCGCTTTAACATGAAATGTTTTTGTTTGTCAGTATTTTCACACAGTTTTGTGTTCAATAATATAATAACACTCACAGTAGTTTCTCCAGTTTACACTGTGGATCCTCCAGTAGAGCAGAGAGCAGCTTCACTCCTGAGTCTCCTGGTTTATTATAGCTCAGATCCAGTTCTGTCAGGTGTGAGGGGTTTGATCTCAGAGCTGAAATCAGAGCAGCACAGCCTTCCTCTCCAATACTGCAGTTAATCAGCCTGCAGAGAGAAAGAGAAAAACAGCTAAAATCAATAATTAATAGTCATGTGTTATAAAGGGTTGTTATTGAAACAAAGTAACACTATTCATCTCCATCTTTAATATAAATATACCAGATTTAAAAAATGTGTTTTCCTTTATAAAGTGATGTCTATTCTATTTAATGGTTTATCAGTCAAATACTGTGTGCATCTCTAATGAATACTCACACAAATCTCAATCACGTTGTATTCATCCTGACATTTATTTCTTTCATTCAGTTGTCGATTCATGTATTAATGATAGCCTGTGTTTAATATAACATATTATTTTTTGTTCCTTTATATCCACAACATATTCCTGCAACTCCTGCTGCAAACCGTAACAAGATGATTGCCTTATGATTTAGTTTGTTTTAACTTTATTTTGATGGTCCCTTTAACACATTCTGTTGACTATAAGTAAGGTTGCCCCTACATATCTACTGACTCTCATTAGAGTGTTAGTAGAGTACAAGTAGACTGGTAGGGTTAGGGTTAGAATAAGTTGACATGTACTTACAAAGTTACTTATAGTCAGTAGAATATCTGTTGGGAGACCATCACAATAAAGAGTTAGCAGATATAATCAGACAGTCTACTAATACTCTAATGAGACTTTGTTGACATTTAGGTGCAAAGTTACTAATTATAGACAGAATGTTCAAAAGGTACCATCAAAATAAAGTGTTATCTTTAGTTCTCTAGACTTGAGAAGTGATTAATAAAGAGGAATCTATCTGTTCAGTAACAGAGGGATGATTAGTGGAGCTATGAATTGAATCAATCATGAAGTTCACATGTAACCTTCATATTTTAATGCATTTCTTAACATAAAAAATATGTGTGTAATTTTTTGGTCATAGTGTCATTCTGCTGCGTCTAAAGTGACTCCTGGCCAGTAGCTAAAAAACAATTAAACAAAGAGGGACTTGGGATTTGTGTGTGGTAGTTTAACCCCTTTAATCAAAAAATTACAGAATATACTTTCCGTCAAAGGTCTTGTTAATGTTTTCAGTTTTGTTCAAAGTCATTAAATCAACAGTTTTTTAATGACTGAAGAATATAAAAAGGATGGTATTTGGGGTAAAAAAGCATCTGTACTGTTAACTAATGTGATAAATATCTGTCTGACTTTCCATTTGCTGACATGACATGATTATATTCATGTAGTCAACAGCATTTATTAAGTTCAATATTGTCCACCTTAGAGATAATCACCACATTTTTAATGAAAAATCTTATTTAAAAATATATCACTCACAATATATAATAAAATATTATATTTATTGAGAGTACTGTAAAGTCATATTAAGTTATAATGGGATCTTCAAGCAGTGTATGAATCTTTTTAAAAGAAAATGTTCTGCATTTTTTAAATGCATTCTGCAATGTACTCAGTAAACAAAAGTAAATTATTTTATTTATTTATTTGTTTATTTATTTAAGGGTTTGAACTGAGGGTGAGAGGGCAACAAACAAAACCACTGCTACAGAAAACACATCTGAGTAATTTTACTTTTTACTCAATACCTTATAAGGGTTTTTCACACTTGAAATTGTTAACCCTGGGTCATCCTAAACCCTGGATAAACAGAATCCTGGGTTATCTGTAATCACGTTTCACACTGCTCATACTAAACCTGGGGTTAACTGTTAATCCTGGGTATTCAGTAACGTCTCGGTTACGTATGTAACCCTCGTTCCCTGAAGGAGGGAACGGAGACGTCACGTCGGATGACCGACGAAATTGGGATCTCGCCAGAGAGACCAATCCACTTCGAGTGTAACTAAACGAGCCAATGGACATTGGCATGCGATTATTGCATCCAGCTGCCGCTGATCACAGCGTGAGCATAAGAGGCAGCTGATGCACCGCATCAATTATGTTTTCGCTGAGGAGCCGAGCCGGCGACCCGGCAGCTCAGCGGTGGTACAGCGACTGTGGCGACGGGACGTGACGTCTCCATTCCCTCCTTCAGGGAACGAGGGTTACATACGTAACCGAGACGTTCCCCTTTCAGTCGGTCACTCCGAGTCACGTCGGATGACCGACGAAATTGGGATCCCTACCAAAGCGCCACAGGAGCTGCCCCTTCCAGTGCCCTGTGTAGGGCTCCTGACCCTTCCTATAAGGCAGACGATAGGACCGGGCTCTACACAGAGAAGGTCAACTACTGGTGTTCCTTGAGCAACCCAAACAGTAGGACTAGGATAACACTGGGAAGCGTGCCCTTCCACTTGGAAGAGGCACACTGCGGAGTCACCTCCTCCCAGAGGGGGTTTAAGTGACATTCAAACATGTGAAGTAACCCCCGGAGGGCCCTATTGCACATGGAAGTCTCTGAGATGGCTCAGGCTGCATCTTTAGAGATGGCAGAACGTGGTCCGCCAGAGGAAACACGGCTCTAATAAGAATACCGTGGAATACACATATGGGATCCCGACAGGGTCTCTCATATGGGCACTAGCCTCGCACCAGATTTCAAGAATTCATTGGCTGAAGGCCTGGCGCCGGACGCTCCGCCGTGTCCGGACGCCGGAGTGCTGGAGGACTCAACAGGGTTTGCCTGGTTAAGGAACTCTCTGGAGAATTAGGCGTAAGGACGCCGCAAGCCGACTCTGAGCCGGCCCTCTCAGTGCCACTACCCGTTTGAGGTGAGAACACAGGAGGAAACCGGTTCGACACGTAGGCTATAAAACCTAGCGAACGTGTTGGGAGTCGCCCAACCCGCAGCTCTACAGATGTCTGCTAGCGAGGCACCACGAGCCAGCGCCCAGGACGATGCGACACCCCTAGTGGAGTGAGCACGCAACCTGAGCGGGCAGGGCACACCTTGTGCTTCATAGGCCAAGGTGATGGCATCCACTATCCAGTGGGCCATCCTCTGCTTGGAGACAGCCTTCCCCTTCTGCTGTCCTCCGAAACAGACAAAGAGCTGTTCTGAGGTCCTGAAGCTCTGAGTTCTATCCACGTACTGACGCAGTGCGCGTACAGGACAGAGCAAAGCTAGGGCTGGGTCTGCCTCCTCCAGGGGCAGCGCTTGCAGGCTCACTACCTGGTCCCTGAAGGGCGTGGTAGGAACCTTGGGCACATAGCCGGGCCGGGGCCTCAGTGTTGCACTGGAGTCAGCCGGCCCAAACTCAAGGCACGACTCGTCGACCGAAAATGCCTGCAGGTCCCCCACCCTCTTGATTGAGGCCAATGCAGTAAGGAGTAGGGTTTTCATAGAAAGAAACTTCAACTCGACTGACTGCAATGGCTCAAAGGGGGCAGTTTGTAGGGCTCTTAGCACCAAAGCCAAATCCCAAGAGGGAAGGGAGGGAGGCCTCGGAGGATTTAACCTCCTGGCCCCCCTAAGAAACCTGACGACCAGATCGTGCTTCCCCACCGACCTCCCCTCTATGGGGTCGTGGTGGGCAGAAATAGCAGCAACATATACCTTAAGGGTGGAGGGGGACAGCCTACGCTCCAACCCTTGTTGCAAAAAGGAAAGCACGGCTCTGATCGAACATCTCCGGGGGTCCTCCTGGTAAGAGGAACACCATTCGACGAACAGGTTCCACTTCAGCGCATAGGCCCGTCTTGTGGACGGTGCTCGTGCTGAAGCGATAGTGAGCACTACCTCCTGGGGCAGGTCACCTAGAACCTCCGCGTCCCGTCCAGGGACCACACATGAAGTTTCCACAAGTCTGGACGCGGGTGCCAGAGGGTGCCCCGTCTCTGAGAAAGCAGATCCTTCCTCAGAGGAATCGGCCAGGGAGGGGCTGTCGCGAGGAGCATGAGTTCCGGGAACCAGGTCCTGTTGGGCCAATATGGAGCCACTAACAGGACCTGCTCCTCGTCCTCCCTGATCTTGCACAGTATCTGTGCTAGCAGGCTCACTGGGGGGAACGCATACTTGCGCAGGCCCTGGGGCCAGCTGTGTGCCAGTGCATCCGTGCCGAGCGTTGCCTCGGACAGGGAGTAGAACCACTGGCAGTGGGTGGTTTCTGGAGATGCAAACAGGTCTACCCGAGCAACTCCGAACCGACTCCAAATCAGCTGGACGCCTGGGGATGGAGTCTCCACTCCCCAGGAAGTGCCGCTCGAGTCGGCCACCTGATTGAACACTCCTGGGATGTGGATGGCACGAAGGGACCTCAGATGCTTCTGACTCCAGAGGAGGAGGTGGCGGGCGAGTTGCGACATGCGACGGGAGCGCAAACCGCCTTGCCGGTTGATATAGGCAACGGTCGCAGTGTTGTCCGTACGGACCAGAACGTCCCTGCCACGAAGGCGCCCTCTGAGGCGGCACAGGGCAAGGCGTACTGCCAGCAACTCGAGGCAATTAATATGCCAACGCAGAAGGGGGCCCGTCCAAACCCCTGATACTGCGTGCCCGTTGTACGTGGCACCCCAGCCGGTGGCCGAGGCATCCGTGAATACCACAGCATGCCTGGATACCTGCTCCAGGGGCACTCCTGCCCGAAGGAACGAGGGATCTGACCACGGGCTGAAGGTCTTGCGGCAGGCCGGTGTAATCTGAACCCGGTGAGTACCGCGTTTCCACGCCCACCTCGGGATTCGGCCATGGAGCCAGTGCTGAAGCGGTCTCATATGGAGTAGACCGAGCGGAACTATGGCCGCAGCTGCAGCCATATGCCCCAGGAGCCTCTGAAAGAGTTTCAGTGGGACCGCTGTCCTGCCTGATAAAGTCTTGAGGCAGTTCAGCACCGACTGAGCACGTTCCTGGGTGAGGCGTGCTGTCTGGTTGACCGAATCCAACTCCATGCCGAGAAAAGAGATCCTCTGCACTGGCACGAGTTGCTCTTTTCCCAATTGACCCGAAGGCCCAACTGGCTGAGGTGCCTGAGCACCAGGTCCCTGTGTGCGCACAACAGCTCTCGAGACTGTGCAAGTATGAGCCAGTCGTAGAGGTAGTTGAGAATGCGCACACCCCGTTCTCTCAGGGGAACAAGGGGCCGCCTCTGCGACTTTGGTGAAGACACGAGGCGAAAAGGGACAGCCCGAAGGGCAGGACCTTGTACTGATATGCCCGACCTTCGAACGCGAATCGCAGGAATGGCCTGTGCCGCGGAAGAATCGAAACATGAAAGTACGCGTCCTTCAGGTCGATTGCTGCAAACCAATCTAGGGGACGGACGCATCCAAAAATGCGTTTCTGCGTCAACATCTTGAACGGCATCTTGTGAAGTGCACGGTTCAAAACTCGCAGATCCAAGATCGGTCGTAACCCACCGCTTTTCTTGGGCACAATGAAGTAAGGGCTGTAAAACCCCGACCTCATATCGGCTGGAGGGACCGGCTCTATTGCATCCTTCGCCAGTAGGACTGCAATCTCCACGAGCAAGACAGGGGCATCGACGGCTTTGACTGAAGTGAACCGGATGCCCCTGAACTTGGGGGGACGCCGGGCGAACTGAATCGCATAGCCGAGTCTGATGGTCCGCAGGAGCCACCGGGACGGACTGGGGAGCACTAACCAGGCTCCGAGAGACCGCACCAGCGGGGCCAACGGGCCCACCGACATGCCCGCGGTGGGGCAGCGAGGTGGAACACAGGGACCGGCCCCAGGGCCTGTGACGGCCTGGCCTGTGACGGCAGGGGGCGGGGTCTGGGTGTGTAGTGTAGCACTCACCTGATTTCTCCTCGTGTGGGAGGAGACACAGGAACCCGGCTTGAGGCTTGTGACAGCCCGGCGTTTGACGACTTGAAGCGGGGACTGGAGTGCTACTGCCCTTACCTGGTTCCACGAATGGGCAGGAGGGGTGCTCTTGGGCAACCACCTGCTGCCTGCTGGCGAGAGAGGAGGAGGGAAGCGATCCGGTGATGCACGGATCACCACTCTCCTCCTCTTGAGACCCGGAGATTGAGGAGACCGCTCTTTACTGATGTTTTGGGTACCGCTGGCTGCTGGGCCAGCGGCGGAACAAAATGAACAAAAGATACTCCACCCGGCCCTCCTCCGGGAGAGGGAGTGGTGCAGTCACCATCTCCTGATGAGCAGTCTCCTCCATCTCTGGGTCGCCCGTCCCAGGGCCTCTTGCACTTGCGCTTGCCGCCAGGTTTGGCGGGGGCCTGGACGGGCTGGGCGTCCTGCCTGCGACCGGCTCCACGACGCTGCCTGGTGAAAGGCTGCTGCGGCTGCGTGGGAGCGGGGGCGGCCACAGGGGGGCGCCCACGGCGACGAGCAGGCTGAGTGGGTGCAGCCGGAGTGGAAGCAGCAGGTTTCCTCCGGCGCATGATGTGTTTGCCTCAGTCTGCTTCTGGGCTGCCGAGAACTGCTGGGCAAAGCTCTCGACAGCGTCGCCGAAAAGGCCGGTCTGTGACACGGGAGCATTCAGGAACTGTACCTTCTCCTGCTCCTTCATGTCAGCGAGACACAGCCAGAGATGGCGCTCCTGGACATCGCACGACCCAGAGACTGTGCGGTCACCTTCGTCGCTCGTAGCGCGAGGTCCGTCGCAGCACGCAGCTCATGTAGAACCGCCAGGTCGTGACCACCCTCGTGCAGGTCTTTCAGTGCTTTGGCCTGGTGGACCTGCAACAACGCCATAGCGTGGAGGGCGGAAGCCGCCTCCCCACAGGCTCTATAAGCACTGCCAGTTAGACCTGACGAATACCTAGAGGCCCGTGAGGGGAGACACGGATCACCCCGCAGGGTGGAAGCGGCTGTTGGACACAGTTGCATGGCCACAGACCGTTCCACCGAGGGGATGCCCGCATACCCCAAAGCGGCTCCACCATCGAGGATGGTGAGAACGGAAGAACTACAAGATTTGTTTCGGGCAGTGAAAGGTGCCCTCCACGATCTTGTCAGCTCCTCATGCACTTCCGGAAAGAATGGCACCGGAGGGGGGCGCTGAGAACCAGCGCCACCCCCACCGAGGAACCACTCGCCCAGCCTCGAAGGATCGGGACACGGTGGCTTTTTAGGATTCCACACGAGCCCGACATTCTCGGCGGCCCGGGAAAGCATAGCCGTCATCTCTGGGTCTGGCACGGACAACGCTACCACACCCGAAGGGGGCAACGCAGCCGGGTCGTCATCCCCGGAGAGAGAGGGCCCGCCCTCCGATGCAGTGATCGACATCTGGTCGTCAGAGGGGGCACCGAAGGAAACGCGTGGCCAGCGCGCTCCTTCGGCAGCTCCACCGGCTGCGGAGTGCTTGAGGGGTGAGGAGCTCCACTTGGGGAAGCCCTCACCGTAATCCTCAAATCACCTCTGACTCCACCGGATCCAGTGTGCATGCCGGATCACGGCAGGCAGAGGGACTCTGCCATGTTTGACATAGCAGAGTCGCACTCCGAGATGGTCATGTCCCCGCAAGAAGAACATGAACCATCCACGAAAGCCACCTCAGCGTGCTGAATGCCCAGACACGTGAGGAAGCGATCGTGACCGTCCTGAGGCGCCAGGAAACGACCACACCCAGAAACGCACGGATGAAAAGACATCTTTAAAAAGACGCGATCACCCGTGTTGCTCTTTTAGAGAAATTGCTCTTTCAGAGAAATGCTCTTTTAGTGCTGAAGCACGCAGGGGAACTGGCCACCGCACACTCCTAGTGTGGCTGTCAGCAGGAAGACGATCTTTCTCTCCCGGACACCGTGACCACCGCTGCCGCGCCGTAACGCCCGCACTCGCTCGCAGAACACTCTCTTGGAAGGGAGAGCAGTAGCTTTAACCACTACCGCTCGGCTCCGAAGCGAAAGGATAATTGATGCGGTGCATCAGCTGCCTCTTATGCTCACGCTGTGATCAGCGGCAGCTGGATGCAATAATCGCATGCCAATGTCCATTGGCTCGTTTAGTTACACTCGAAGTGGATTGGTCTCTCTGGCGAGATCCCAATTTCGTCGGTCATCCGACGTGACTCGGAGTGACCGACTGAAAGGGGAACAGACGTTTCACACTGTACCTTCCTAAACCCCGGGTTAACCTTCTTATTTGCATATTTGCGGTGTCACTGTCACTGATTGGACGAACAGCAGGCAACCTGTTTACATGGCTTTCCCGTGTCTTTCCAGTTATTAAAAACAACTTCGCCACGTATGTCTTTAGCTCAGCGAAGATGGAGGAACAGCTGATCCTAGCTGTACAGGGACAGCCATTTTTAAATAAATTTAGTAGCAGAGCTACTGCAAGTGATTTAGTGCTGGAAATACATTTATTTATCCTTTGTTGAAACTTCCGCATCTTCATGAAGAGCGCAGGTCATGGTTGCTTAGCAACGGCAGACGCTAAGCACAGAATTTCTTTTAAGTGTGGAGAGACTAACGTTAGTGTTTACTTGTACAGTAGCGTAAGAATAATACCGTCTCATCACTCCAGTTCACACGCTTTCCGTCTTTTGACATTTCTTTTACTTTTTTCTCACCGGCTGCTGTTTACATGACGCACGTTTCCTGTTACTGACGTGACATGAGCCTCGCTGCTCAAGCTCTGATTGGCTGTCTGTTGCCAAGCGTCCAGCAGCAACAAGCAAACACCGCTCCGTTTCACACTCAACAAACTTAGCACCGCAATGCGGGGTTAACCCTGCTCCGGAGTAGGGTTTCATAACCCCGGGTAAAATGTGGTGCTAACACCGCTTTCAAATTACAGGTGTGAAACGTGTCCTGGTTTATTATAGTTCAGATTCAGTTCTGTCAGGTGTGAGGGGTTTGATCTCAGAGCTGAAATCAGAGCAGCCAGGGGCGGATCTACTGGGGTGGCACGGGGTGGCAACTGCCACCCTAAGAAAAAGCTGTGCCACCCCACCTGCCACCCCAGACTTATCACAGAATAAAATATAAATGTAAGCAGTGTTTCATGTGCTACTTTTCAGCTGCGGCGATGACAGCGTAACGGAAAATAATGGGGAAAAAAACAAGTCTTTCACTAAACTGTGTACGATGGTTGCACACGCACACAGCGCGGCCAGTGTAGTCGGCTTCATTAACAAATGACTCTTATGAACCGGTTCTTTTTGAGTTAAAACCACAAAGTGCAGCCTGTTCACTAACGAATTGTTTTTACATTTGTTCGTAAATCAGATACTGCTTCTCGGTTTATTCAGTAGTCCTCTAAGAAATCTAATCCCGTCTGGATATGTCTGAGATTCATCCCATAATTGTTTGATCCGATCGCTCGCTCCACTTTCATCATGGATATAGGCCTTTCTGCCATATCGGACGAAACAATAACATGAAACCAATAAGAAGATGCCGACCACGAAAACTAATAGCAGAGTTAGGTAAGAATCTTGTATTGTAGTTTTCTCGATTGTTAACATAATATAGCTGATTTTAGTTGGCCCATTTTCCCAAACCATTAATTCAGTTCTCAAAACAAAGACACATTTCTCAAAACGTTTAACAATAAGTAAGTTAAACATTAGGTAGCAAAACTGATTACACCAATCAGAATCTCTGCATCCTAACAACGGAGAGAGGAGAGAGCTGAACAAATAATATACATGGGTTTTATACTTACACATTCAGTATAACTACAGTACAGTAACAGTACATTAGATGATGGAAATTTCACTATTCTATATGTACAGTAAACTGTAGCACATGTTGTACACCTTCAAACGTGAGACTGTCAAATTTTGTTTGTAACAATTTTTTATGTGTACTGCATGTTTGCACAACAGAGAAATGACTGCCTAGAGACATAGCTCTTGTGTCAGGAGACCAGGAAACTGCTATAGTACTGTATACCGTTTTTTAAATTTTTAAATTGTATTTTTTTTTTTTTACTGTACTATATTGTGGTGCATACAAGTTCATATACAATTCTTTGGTATTTGAACTTTTCTAGTGTTTTTCATCTACTGCAAGATTACTTTACAGTAGTAAAATGAAAAATTATCTGTTCCCAAAAGTTCATTGCGGAATTATTATTATTATCTGTAATTTAATTTATGTTTTATACTGTAATAGACACTGAGCTGCAAAAATAATTCCTGAATCCTAATAAGAGTTTTTTGTTAAGTGTTATTAATCTCATGAGTTTTCACTGGGCAGGAAAGTCGTCTGTGTATTTGAATTGTGTGTAAGCATTTAAGAATACCTGTATATCTAGATTGAAAAGTTTGAAAGACAAATTTATGCTTGCTTGTCTTAAAGTCTTGTTGGTAGCACTTTAGAATACTGTTCCTTCATTAATGAATAACTACAGGAACAAGTGACTAATGCACTATTAACACTGTAGTAACTACTATTACCTAACAAGAAACTCTGATTAATGATTTAGTATGTAATAGTGCTCAGTTGAAACTGGTAGTTCACTATTATTTAATCAATAACTACTATATATATATATATATATATATATATATATATATATATATATATATATATATATATATATATATATATATCCTGGAGAACTACTAAGAACTACTGTATACAAGTTCTTTATTAATGTGAATTATGCATAATGTACAATTAATTCTAAAATGAAGATCATGGTAACCCACTAGTAATGACTCAAGAATTACCAAATCCTTCTAAAGGAACTACTAATTACTTGGATCAGTATTCTAAAGTGAAAATCATCATAACTTCCTAATATTGACTGAGGTCCTTGTAAGCTTTTGAGGTATATGTAAGGTTTTGGATAGTAATGACTCATGTGTTACTACATCCTTCTGAAGAAATTACTAATTATTTGGATCAGTATTCTAAAGTGAAGATCACGGTAACCCACTAGTAATGATTTAAGTGTTACCAATTCTAACAAAATGGATTACCAACCAAAACCTTACAAAAACCTCAAAAGTTTACAATGACTTCAGTAATTACTAGGGAGTTATCATGATCTTCACTTTAGAATACTGATCCAAGTAATTAGTAATTCCTTTAGAAGGATGTAATACCACCTGAATACTTACTATCCAATACTTTACAAAACTCTCAAAAGCTTACAATGATTTCAGTCATTACTAGGGAGTTATCATGATCTTCACTTTAGAATACTGATCCAAATAATTAGTAATTCCTTCTGAGGAATTTCATAATACTTGAGTCATTACTAGTGGGTTACCATGACCTTTACTTTAGAAGTAATTGTACATTATGTATTATTCATATTAATTACGAACCTGTATACAGTAGTTCTTAGGGAGGTATGAAAAAATAATAGTTACTGATTAGCTAATAGTGAACTACCACATTCGACTAAGCACTATCACTTACTAATTCATTAATCAGAGTTTCTTGTTAGTTACCAGTTGTTACTAGAGTGCTAATATTGCGTTACTCGTGTTCTTGTGTAGTTATTCATTAATGATGGGACAGTATTCTAAAGTGTTACCGTCTTGTTTAAGAAACATAAATAGTTTGGTCAGTTAGATGTTCTATATGTTTGCTAAAGTGTTGCTAGTTGGTTGCTAGGATATTCTGGGTGGTTGCTAGGCTCTTGCTATGCAGTTGCTGGGGTGTTGCTAGACTACTGATAGTGTGTTCTGGGTGATTACAGACATTCCCACCACTGATAATAACAGAAAATGAAACATTGTTTTCAAAACTGATCCAGTTTCAATACTTTGATATTATTGTATTTCTTTCTAATGTAAATTCAAAAGTGTTACTCTTAAACTTGCTCTTAAACTTGCACTAAAACGTGATTTATACCATCTAAGTAGCCTATGTAATATTAATAGAACCGCATGTCTTCTTTAATGATACAAGCTCAGAAACATTTATAACCTGTTGAAGTTTTTTATATAGTATTGACTTGGTGCCATGATGGATATTGAAATGTTGTTATTTATTTATTTTTATTTTTTTTATTATAACAGTATAGATGATTACTTAATGATAAGTCAATATTTGTCAACACAACTGTGCATGTCAGACAATAAATCCCCAAAAACTATGCATGGGGGGTTGTTTTGGTGTTGCCACCCCTCATAGACTCCATGCCACCCCTTTGCCACCCTAAAAATTATTTTCTAGATCCGCCCCTGAGAGCAGCACAGCCTTTCTGTGTAATATCACAGCTGGAAACACTGCAGAGAAAATACAGAAAAAATAAAGATGAGTTAAGTTCATTCACTGTTTATCACAGACCCATGAATGAGGTGTCAAATCGACCGGCTCATTGAGGAGAGGAGTGCTGTATCTTTTCTAAGCGATCAGACCTACGATGTTCACACAGCGGACGAAAAAGCAGGCAAAAAAAGATGAATTTGTCCATTCAAACACAATACATCAGAGAGAGCTTAATATTTGTGCGCGTTCTGAGGCGCGGGTTTGCACGCTTCTGATGAGCGCGCGCACAAATCTTCTCACTGCGCGCACGAGCTCGCATCCTCTGGCTCTTAAATGTTTAAACTGGCAAAGCTTACACGAGTTTAGTTTAAACACAGATATCAGCGTGTGCTGTTCAGGTCTCACCTGTGCGCGCGCTATCAGCACCTGGACGATGACGGAATAAATGCTCATATTCCAGCATACTGCACTCACATTGAACAAGAGTGAATAGTTTGTCCACTTTTTTTTTTTTTTCCATCGCTGTTGTTGTAATGTACTGGGAAGCCAGAATTTGCATCCATTAACAGAAACATACATTAGCCGAACCCTGTTTTTTTTACGTGTTATTTATAACAAACCATATTACAGATGCTTGTCAGATTTAAGTTGAACCGCGGTCCGAGCGCGTGCCGAACCGTGTGTGAAGAACCGTACAGTTTTTTATGTTTTTTTTAGCGAACCGTGCCACCCCTAATTTAAACATTCATATGTTCTTTTTTGCGAACATACTTCGCAAAAATGTCACTGTAGATATTCTACACAACTTAAAAGTATGTAAAAGTATGTATATCTGAACTCAGAGATCTGAAGGCGGCTCGATGCCATCAATGAATAGTTCCTCTGTCAGAACAAGCTGTTCAGAGCGTCTGATGTCCGTATCTACATGAACACCACTGATCCTCACAAACTACTCCAAAACACACGAGCATCTGTTATAAAACACTCGCTGTATTCAACTACGTGAATATACTGAGCTGTGTTCAAGCAGAAATATGATGTTATAGTGATCAGTGTGCTGAGAGCGCTCATACACACGGTTCGTTTGAGCATCAAATAACGGACACAACGCGCGGCTAATGCAGGATCCTGTATGTCACTGTGATCATCTTTACCTTGATTACAATCTTCATCCATTAAAACTTTAGGCTACTAGTGTGACACTGGCTTCTTTTATCCAGCCGAGAGCTGTATTGTGTATCATATACTCATACAGCGGTTTTGAGCCGCCGTTCAGTCTGTATTTCACACAGCGTGATGAGAAACGGTTTGCTGCTCCGAAACACAGAATATCACAGAATACGTACAGAGGTGGTGCTGTTATTTATTTATATTTTACATTATTTAACATATTAATCATAACATTAGTGAATATATTATATATTATATGGTCATAATGTACTTCCCTGCATGTCGTTCCTGACCTGTATGACCTTCTTTCTTCTGTGAAACACAAATAGATGATATTTTGAATATTGTTGGCAACCAAAGTTTGGGTATCATTGCTTTCCATTGTGTGGAAAAAAAACATTTCTCAAAATATCTTCTCTTATGTTCCACAGAAGAAAGTCACACTGTTTTGAAATGACTTGAAGATAAGTAAAGTGACGACAGTGAGTTTTAATTTTTGGGTGAATTATCCCTTTAACATGAAATGTTTTTGTTTGTCAGTATTTTCACACAGTTTTTGTGTTGAATAATATAATAACACTCACTGTAGTTTCTTCAGTTTACAGTGTGGATCCTCCAGTAGAGCAGAGAGCAGCTTCACTCCTGAGTCTCCTGGTTTATTATAGTTCAGATTCAGTTCTGTCAGGTGTGAGGGGTTTGATCTCAGAGCTGAAATCAGAGCAGCACAGCCTTCCTCTCCAATACTGCAGCTCCACAGCCTGCAGAGAGAAAGAGTTATAAAGTTATTAATAGTCATGTGTTATAAAGGTTTGTTACTGAAACAACGTCACACTATTCATCTCCATCTTCAATACAAATATGTCTGATTTAAAAAGTGTGTTTTCCTTTATAAAGTGATGTCTATTCTATTTAATGTTTTTTTTTCAGTCAAATACTGTGTGCATCTCTAATGAATACTCACACAAATCTCAATCACATTGTATTCATCCTGACATTTATTTCTTTCATTCAGTTGTCGATTCTTGTCTTAATGATAGCCTGTGTTTTATATAATATATTATTTTTTATTCATTTAGATTCACAACACATTCCTACAACTCCTGCTGCAAACCGTAACAAGAGGAAAATGCAACAGATTTATGCTAACACTAGTCTGTCTTATGATTTATTTCTCTAGACTTGAGAAGTGATTAATAAAGAGGAATCTATCTGTTCAGTAACAGAGGGACGGATGATTAGTAGAGCTATGAATTGAACTAATCATAAAGTTAATACGTAACCTGAGCAATTTAATACATTTCTTCACATAAAAATATGTGTGTAATTTTTTGTTCATAGTGTCATTCTGCTGCGTCTAAAGTGACTCCTGTCCAGTAGCTCATAAACAATCAGGCAAAGAGGGACTTAGGACTCATGTGTGGTTTACAATGGGGCTAAAGGTGGACTCATGTAAAAGGCTCATTTAAAGTTATTACAGACTTATGTAGCAAATGAGCATCAAAAAAATACAGAATATACTTTGAGACAAAATTCTTGTTAATGTTTTCAGTTTTGTTCAAGGTCATTAAATCAACAGTTTTTCAATAACTGAAGAATATAAAAAGGATGATATTTGAGGTAAAAAAGCATCTTTACTGTTAACTAATGTGATAAATATCTGTCTGACTTTCCATTTGCTGACATGACATGATTATATTCATGTAGTCAACAGCATTTATTAAAGTTCATTATTGGCCACCTTAGAGATAATCATTTTTAATGAAATAAATTTTTAATGAAACATCGTATTTAAAAATATATCACTCACAATATATAATAAAATATTATATTAATTGAGAGTACTGTAGAGTCATATTAAGTTATAATGGGATCTTCAAGCCGTCTAAGGCCCCGTTTACACTAGTGCGTTTTCATTTTATAACGCATAACTTTTGCTACGGATACGCCTATCGTTTACACTACTCTGGTGTTTTCGAGGTCAAAAACGGAGACTTTTGAAAACGCTGCAGTCCCCGTTTTAGTTTGAAAACTCTGGGGTTGTGTTTCAGTGTAAACGGACCAAAACGGAGACTTTTGAAAACGATGGCGTGGCTGCCCACATTCACTCTGCGTATCCTTGACGACTGTGTAAATAATAACATCATGCGCGTTGTTGTAGCCATAGATGTGTGTTGGTAGATTGCTCATTCGACCGCTCCAGGCACGTAGACGCGTCTGCCATCTAAATGACAGGGAATCTACCTATACATATCTATGGTTGTACCTGCATGAATGGTCACGTGACATGCATTTTAGGTTGTGTAGTGTAAACGGAGATCGTTTCTGAAACGCAGCGGAAACGCCAGTGTAAACTGGGATCGTTTTCATTCTAAAACGCCGTTTTAAAACGAAAACGCACTAGTGTAAACGGGACCTAAGAATCTTTTTAAAATAAAATTTTCTGCATTTTTTAAACGTATTCTGCAAAGAAAAGTTAATTTATTTATTTATTTTAAGGGTTTGAACTGAGGGTGAGAGGGCAACAAACAAAACCACTGCTACAGAAAACACATGTGAATAATTTTACTTTTTACTCAAAACCTTATAGTTACTGAGATGTGAAGAGACTCACTGTAGTTTCTCCAGTTTACAGTGTGGATCCTCCAGTAGAGCAGAGAGCAGCTTCACTCCTGAGTCTCCTGGTTTATTATAGTTCAGATTCAGTTCTGTCAGGTGTGAGGGGTTTGATCTCAGAGCTGAACTCAGAGCAGCACAGCCTTCCTCTCCAATACTGCAGTAACTCAGCCTGCAGAGAGTGAAGAACATGAATGATCTCTGAGATTGTGTTTAAGCTTTATGGTGAGAGTGTGTTTGTGTGTGTTTGTATGAGCTCTGTTTTTCTCTCACACCAGGATCGGTGCTATAGAGAGTTTATCTTGCCAGCAGCTGAGACATTAATTTAAATGCACTCTATCCACATGATTCCTGATTGTGATGCTGAACTAGTTTATCGTTTTCACTCTTCAAACCGTTTGTAGTACTATATAGGCGATAATGTTAAAATAAAAGTAAAATTATAGTATAACTATGAAAGTCTTGGAAGGATCACCCTTTGGCCCAATGATGGAATCTCAGACTCGCGCTCATGACTGCGCTTGCACATTGGCTGGTCTAGCATGAAAAACAAGCTTTTTTTTTAATAGTATTTGAACATAAGAAACAAACTTTATGAGATTGTTGTTGTCAGATTTTATTGGTGTTTTCAAATATGAAATTTAATCATAAGCTTAGTGAACAGTTTTGGAGAATTTGATGTTTTCCCATTCAAAGACCTGCACTTGCATGCCCGAGAGTCATTTGAAAGATGGCCACCGAGTGACATGACTTGACTTAAAGCAGCGTTTCCCAATCTCATAATGTTAAAATAAAAGTAAAATTATAGTATAACTATGAACAGGGGTGTTGCTAGTGGGGGGAAAAGGGTGACAGAGTGCATAGGGCCCAGTGGTCTGGGGGGCCCGCGATCGTCTACTGGCCATCGGGAGCACCGGGACATTCCATTCAAATAGTGGGCCGATCGCCGAAACGAAGGAGACCTCCCCGATATTAAGCGCTGTTTTTAAATTACAGCGCATGCAAACCAGATAAAACAAATACTCCAAAAGCGCCAAGCAGCGCTACCCGATGCGTCCGCCAGCCATGCGTCAAAGCAGAGCGGGATCAGTCTCCCGCACAGCGCTGCGCTTCTGCCACGATTCATAAGAGATAAACAGCGCGAGTCGCTTGATCCATTCAGATGTGACACAGAATTGTTATACAGTCGTGTGATATGAGAACATTAAAGGGTCTGTAGTGATGCTGGCTGAAAACAGCCACGACAATGAGGTATACTGGAAAACGCCAATAGGCTTGTCAATTTTAACACTTAACTTTTAACACAATATTAACACTGTACAAATACCCTGTGTTTGCAGAAATGTATTTATTATAAATGTTACTGTTATTACATATTGGGGAATATTTTAATTTCATAGAAGTTGTTTTTCTTCATGTTTAGTTTTTTTTTTTTAAACTCCAAATTGTATAGTTTATTATTACTTATTTATTTTTAAACCACATAACCATGGTAATGAGGACCATGGTTTTACTTCTTGTGACCACCATCTTACTAGTCAGCTAAACTCTGGATACTAAGCAAGAACTTCTTTCTTTTTAGATGTTTAGTTCTAATGAATTTTAATTGAAGTAAAATGTTAATTCAACAAGGGCCTGATTAAAGATAAATGTCAGTGTCCTATAAATTAGGTGCTTCTTATTTACAAATAATAAAGTTCTTAAAGGGAGATTCACCCAAAAATGAAAATTGTCATCATTTACTCAACATCATGTCATTCCAAACCTGTATGAATTTCTTTCTTCTGTGGAACGTAATTTGAGAAATTCAAGAATTTTTGTCCATACAGTAGAAATCAAGAGTAACCAAAGTGGTTTGGTAACATTCTATAAAATCTTCTTTTGTGTTCAACAGAAGAAAGTCATTTTGAACGACGTGAGGGTGAGGAAATGATGACAGAATTTATTAGCAGTAACTTGCCAGCAGTCTAGCTCAAAATCAATGCTTTACTGTCAAGTGCTTTTCTATGTGACAAAAATATATTATTAAGTTTGTTGCATTAGTCGTGAATTCAGTAATATATCGTTTCTGTCCTGTTTTATTTATTCATTTATTTACTCTAATTGAAGGCCCTAGGACCCATCAAATCATTCAAGGGGGAATTTGTGGGAACATTATTTTAATGTTATTGCAACTCATCCACTCATTCCCCCCCACACACATCATAATGATTTCAGAAGAGCTCAGAATAAATCAAATATAACAGTTTATTTGTCAGGTAAGAATGAATCATGTTAATTACAATTAAAGAATAAGAATCCAAATCAGAGATAATAAATACATAACATCAATTGCTCAAAGATGAATCTAAGCGTGAGAGGTGCAAACCTAACAGAGTATAAAATTATACATTTATGAATGCTGATATAAATACTCTTCAAACAGATTAAAATGTACAGAACTTGGTGCCACGGAGTACATGTAAATCTGTTATTCATGGACTGGAGCAAGACTTGTCATTTTTATAATTATTTATCTGTATGTTTCATTTTGGCTTACACTTATGTAATCAAGTAAAAAGACGACAGAATTAAAATTTTTGGGTGAACTATCGCTTTAACATGAAATGGTTTTGTTTGTCAGTATTTTCACACAGTTTTGTGTTCAATAATATAATAACACTCACTGTAGTTTCTCCAGTTTACAGCGTGGATCCTCCAGTAGAGCAGAGAGCAGCTTCACTCCTGAGTCTCCTGGTTTATTAATGTTCAGATTCAGTTCTGTCAGGTGTGAGGGGTTTGATCTCAGAGCTGAAATCAGAGCAGCACAGCCTTCCTCTCCAATACTGCAGCCCCACAGCCTGCAGAGAGAAAGAGAAAAACAGCTAAAATCAATAATTAATAGTCATGTGTTATAAAGGGTTGTTATTGAAACAAAGTAACACTATTCATCTCCATCTTTAATATAAATATGCCAGATTTAAAAAATGTGTTTTCCTTTATAAAGTGATGTCTATTCTATTTAATGGTTTATCAGTCAAATACTGTGTGCATCTCTAATGAATACTCACACAAATCTCAATCACATTGTATTCATCCTGACATTTATTTCTTTCATTCAGTTGTCGATTCATGTATTAATGATAGCCTGTGTTTAATATAACATATTATTTTTTGTTCCTTCATATCCACAACACATTCCTACAACTCCTGCTGCAAACCGTAACAATATGATTAAGATTTAGTTTGTTTTAACGTTATTTTGATGGTCCCTTTAACACATTCTGTTGACTATAAGTAAGGTTGCCCTTACATATCTACTGACTCTCATTAG
Organism: Spinibarbus caldwelli; assembly: GCA_039654775.1. Taxonomy (NCBI): domain Eukaryota; kingdom Metazoa; phylum Chordata; class Actinopteri; order Cypriniformes; family Cyprinidae; genus Spinibarbus; species Spinibarbus caldwelli. Next base: position 32,481,947 of record CM077230.1, on the reverse strand, counting down.
AGTGTTAATAGAGTACAAGTAGACTGGTAGGGTTAGGGTTAGAATAAGTTGACGTATTTACAAAGTTACTTATCAGTAGAATATCTGTTAGGAGACCATCACAATAAAGAGTTAGCAGATATAATCAGACAGTCTACTAATACTCTAATGAGACTTTGTTGACATTTAGGTGCAAAGTTACTAATTATAGACAGAATGTTCAAAAGGTACCATCAAAATAAAGTGTTACCTTTAGTTCTCTAGACTTGAGAAGTGATTAATAAAGAGGAATATATCTGTTCAGTAACAGAGGGATGATTAGTAGAGCTATGAATTGAATCAATCATGAAGTTCACATGTAACCTTCATATTTTAATGCATTTCTTAACATAAAAAATATGTGTGTAATTTTTTGGTCAGTGTCGTTCTGCTGCGTCTAAAGTGACTCCTGGACAGTAGCTCATAAACAATTAGGCAAAGAGGGACTTGGGATTTGTGTGTGGTAGTTTAACCCCTTTAAACAAAAAATTACAGAATATAATTTGAGTAAAGGTCTTGTTAATGTTTTCAGTTTTGTTCAAAGTCATTAAATCAACAGTTTTTTAATGACTGAAGAATATAAAAAGGATGGTATTTGGGGTAAAAAAGCATCTGTACTGTTAACTAATGTGATAAAT